>VUQH01003946.1:3628-14081 GCA_015106775.1 Etroplus canarensis | reverse complement strand
CAGTAAAAAAAAAAAAAAAAGATAAACATACTCCAGCCCTGACCTGATGAAAAGAGCCTGGACACCACAAACTCTCAAGCTGAAAACTGCTGTCTGGTCTCTGGGTTGTAGCCAGAGACTCAGCTGTTATCCAGCAGTGTTGAACATCAACATGAAAGTTGGATCAGTCTGACGCAGAAGTTTGAGGTCCTTGTTCGAATTGCAGATGCACAATTGTAAGCATCAGAGGCATATTTCCAGGACGCAATCTAAAAGATACCAGCCGCGCTAGAAGTGGAGCAGTGGATATCAGTCAAATGTAAATTGTACTTACTTACTTTTTTTCAGTGAAAGTGAACTTTATGGTTGTACCCCAAAACTATACAGTACCAAGTATAAAACGGCCAAAATAACATGACCATTTTATCAATGACATCAGCTGAATATCATAAGAAACAAGCATTTTATTCATTAGTTTTGTGCTATACTTTATGCTATACAGTTTACTTTATGTGTTCCCTGATTTTGTTCCTCTAATAACATCAGATTCATATTTTCTTATTAAAGAACTTACTTGCAGCTTTTCCCATTTTTCTCACCAGATGAATCGAGCCACACCTCTTAACCAATGAATTCAGGTGTTTCATTTAGTCCCATTGCCACAAGTGTATAAAATCAAGCACCCAGTCATGAAGTCTGCCTTTATTGCGTTACAATTCATTCAACTTTGTCAGAACAGTTGGGGAAGGCCCTTTTCTATTCCAACTTAACTGTGTCCCGGTGTACAAAGGAATGTTCATAAAGGAATGGTTGGATCAGTCTGGTGTGGAAAATCTTGACTGGCCCACACAAAGCCCTGACCTCAACCCCATCCAAAACCTTTGCAATGATCTAAAATGGAGACAGACAGATCCCAAAATCTTACAGGAAGCCTTTCCACAACAGTGGAAGCTGTTACAGTTGCAAAGGGTGACCAACTCCACACTGATGCCTATGGATTTAAAATGGGAGGTCTTAAAAGCTCCTGTAGGGTAATGTATAATCTTGTCCATGCAGCATATGTGATTTGGCACAGATTTTACACCAGATGATCTTCCCTCTGATTTATCCTGGCTTGGGGCTGGCACTAGAAGTACACTGCTCCCAGTTCTGAATCAGGGACCTTTTGTTTGTGAGGAAAACGTGTACACTATGGAGCCATGGCCTTTAATTGTTTTTAATGCACTTGAATGCATATGTTAGCTCTTTAGTGGTAGAGAAAATGCCATTTCATGAACACCAGAATAACTATGTATACAAAAAACAACCTAGTTTGGATGCCTTGCCAGTGTGTTTACCAAAGATTGAATTCCTTTAGCTATGTGCAGACACACCGTCACACAGCATTATAGTGATGTTAACAAAAACCGTGCCAGTCGACATTGTTTGTGACAGCTCCTGTTATGTAGCTATGGCTTAGTCAAATGATTATTCAAACAGTATAAAGCCTAAAATAAGCAGATGTTGACCCGCAGCTTTATCAAATGGTTAGGCTGGGGGCTGTTGTACCTGTTGGAACTCTCTGGTGAACTTCTCTGTGCAGCCGAGTCCATGCATTCCCCAGCTGCCCAGGCCTGCTTTGGGCTCCTTTCAAGTGGTGGGGGGAGTATGTCCTGGGTGGGATCAAAACAGGGCCCAGGAGACTGAAATGCATATATGAATCAATGAAAGTAATAATTTACAACTGTTTATTTGAGTAGATTTTTATCAGCTTGACTTTTATCTAGATTTTTTCATTAGCTTGCCATTTTTTAGGTGTGTACAAATTTTTGGGATGCTGGATATTAGTTATTGAATCTTTCTCTGGTCAGTTATCAGAAAACTCATAAAACATTCAGGGTAACAATGCTTGTTTCTGTTACTCTACATCATAGACATTAAATTTGTGCAGTTTTGATATAGAAACTATGACATATCCCATTGTACTATGCTCAAAGTTGACAACAGAAAAAATCCTGATTAACTGGAGTGGGAGTAAAATTGATTAGGTTGCAGTTTTAACAGAGATTAACTGTGTTTATCTGCCCTGAAAATTTCATTTTCTACAGATTCTTTTCTGTACTTATGTGGGCCGCTCCATGTAACTTGGAAAATTTTCATTGTAAAAGTGCAAACCCTATAATAAAAACAAAAATCTGTGATATTTTAATTTATATGAACCTTTCTTAAACTGACAAAGATTTTTTTTTCAATTGTTTTACTGACCAACTAAAGTGTATTTTGTACATATACAAAATTTTTAAATTTGACGGCTCCAACACACTCAGCAAAAGTTGGAAGAGAGTTAAAATAATATTGAAAAGTGAACAGAACATTCAAGTAACACCAGTCTGGAAGCCTCCAAGTTACTCCACCTACAAGTGGGAGTGGGTGAGATATCATGATTGGGTACAAAAATAGCATCTATTAAAGATTCAGAATATTCTGAGACATTTCAGCGCATAAAGGGCAAAGTTGGAAACCACTGCTTAACGTGTGTGACCTCTGAGCCCTCAGGCAACAGTGCCTGGGAAACTGTCATGATAAATACAGCCCCTGGGCTCCGGAGTACTTTCTGTCACCTAACGCAGTCCGTGGCTGCATCGGAAAAAACAGGTTTTGTGTTCTCCGTACCAGAGATGAAAATGACCATCTAGATTTTTATCAGCAGAAGACGCAAAAGCAAACATATGTGATGTTATGTGGGTCTGTCAGTCCCCATGGCATGGGTGATGTTGTAGCATGTGAAGGTGCCATCAAGGAGACGAATCTTCTCAGACGTTCATGCATAGTTCAGCAGGACAACACCGGATCACATTCTGCATGGGCTTTAACAGTATGACTTCTTGGACATAGCGCATATGTGGCTGTGTCTATGGCTGGCCTATTGAAAATGTATGGCACATCATGAAAAGGAGACTCAGTGAATCACAGACCAGTAAGCAGCTAAAATGTTCCGTAAAGCAAGAATGGACACAGTTTCCAGTTGCAAAACTACAACGATTACTATCATCCTTTCTGGAGGTGGGGTTTGTAAAATTTTGAATAGCTTTATTGAAAATAGCTATTGTACAAAAACTCAGATTCTGAAGGGGTCAAGTAGGAGGCACTGATTGATTTTGCATAGGATGGCCCTAGAGTCATCTGTAAACCTTTGGGAAAGTGAATTTACTGCACACTATGATATCCAGTCACATTTAACTTAGGGGCTTTTTTTCATATTTAAGGTATGTGGATGACATTTCAGTCAGAGCAAGTTGTTCACAATCATGGAGTGCTCATATGTAAGTCAAAGTAACAGCTTAATTACCCTCCAGATACCATTTTCTCTTTGTCAGTGTGCTAAATTGTTCATCCCTGCCTTTGATCTGTACCTCAGAGTCAACATAATGAGGCCAGCCACGCCAGCAGCTGCACCACATCAGCTGGTCTAAACTGGCTACCATGATGTACAGTGCTGAGCACGCTCCAAAGAAAAGATCCAACGAGAGGTAAATGAAGAAAAAAAGGAAAGAAAAAACAGCACGACGGTCCAGCCAGTATGAAAAATGACATCTGCTGGTGCTGTGCAACCTTCAGCCCTCCAGGAAATAATCCTGTTTTTCCAAGAGAATAAATTTAGAGATCAATCAGGGAGGGTGAGACAAATCCTGGAGGGGGTGATAAGCAGATGAGAAAGGGACAGGGAAAAAATAATTCTACCATTGACAGGACATGGGGTGGTAAATCCAAAAATTCACAGGCAATTTTAACTAACAGCACACCAGGTTTTAGATAATATAACAGGACTTAACGAAACCACCAGAATTTAAGAATATCAGATTTTACCTTCAGAGGTAATGGCTGCTCTGACATAGGATAATGTCTGGGAGGGGAGTCCTGAGAAAGCGTGAATGTACAGAATTCCTCCAGGGCTGCCTTTGGGAAAATATAAAAGATTTGCATTTCTGGACAGCAGCAATAAATAAAGAGCCTTTGGAGTCAAATACATATAGATATAAGCACACTATGAGTACAATACACAATATAATAATGAAGTTCAAGAGCAGGTTTAAAAGATATATACATATACGTGTATATATATATATATATATATATATAGATAGATATAGATATAGATATATATATATATATACATGCCTTATTCTGTGTCATTGTATGTTTTTTCCATGACTGTGTGCGTGTCCAAATATGTTGACACTTTTTTAAAACACATCTACAGGTTTTAGTGCATGTGTGCAGTTTTATGTGTTGTTGATGTGCGTGGAGCATTTTGGGTAAGTAGATATGTGCTTTCGTGCATTTATGTATTAGCCTCTGCGCAGGTTTTTGAATCTGATGGGGCGTGGGATGGGAAATTACTGAACCGTGAAAGTGAAGAGCATGCAAACTTGTGTGCATACCTCATCAAGGACAAATTCATCTATGTCCACCTCTTCCAAGGTGTCATCCTCTCCAGAACTGGGGCATGTGACAGCAGCGAGAGCAGACGCGAGCCTCCTCCTCAGAGTGAAGCCCCTCCAAAGCGCCTGAAGGTACCCAGAAAAAGAAATGGCAGTTAAGGCCCCATGAATCACAAGGCAAACGTAAATACTGCATGTTATCCCATTAGGAAGATAAAACATGTTAACCCCTTTTTTAATTGCTGAGTGTTCTGCTGTCTGAACTCTGTGTGACTCCGGGCTTCTCTGAGACAAATGGAGCTCCAGTGTGCCTCTAAATCCTCCAATTCCCAATGGGCCGGGGGGGCACACTTCACTTCAAGTTGAGCCGCACAGGAATTTTAGAACTCTTACTACCGCATGTCTCGGGAATCTGATTAATCACTCTATACCCCCCTGACACACACACACAACAGAATACACACATACACGCTGCTGCACTGCACTGCAACTCCCACCCTATACCTCAGAGAGCCCTCAAGGACTCATCAAACACTTTCTGTGTTGAAAAGGGATTTGAGAGGGGTGATGAGTAGCATGTTTTTCAGAACACCAGCTTACACCTCTGTGCAGAGGATTAGCCAAGTAAGCCTCCATAGCACGTATGAGGCCTGAAGGTCAGTTTTCAAAGATGAAAATGGACATTTTCAGATATCCCCTGAGCGGAATTGACTTCAGCCACACGTTCTAGCAGTAAGATCCGTCACTACATACTGAAAGGTTAATAAGCAGCGTCTTCTGAAAATATGACCTCAAGCTACGAAAAACTGTGATGCACTTTTTTACTCTTTTTATAAGATTTTGTAGACTCAGGGATTGATCAATGAAGCAAAAATACTATACTGTGCAAAAGTCTAGAGCCACCTCTCATTTCTTTTTATTTTGCTTCCGAACAGCCTGACTTTCTTGTCATTTTTTAAGTGATCTAGGCAACAGTTTTCAGGCTTTCTGAAGGTCTTTCAAAGTTTTCTTTGGACATTGTCTGTTTTTTCACTCATTTTCAGTTCAGTCTTTGTACATGACCATTTCCAGAGGGATGTTTTGCTTTGTTTGGGTTGGTCGGTTGGTGTGTTGGTTGGGTGGTTGTTAAGCTATTTACCACTGACCTATGAATCATTAAAGCATAAAAATGTATCTAACACAAGCGATGAATAAACTGGAACTTTGTTACTTGCAGCCGGTTAAAAAAACAGATCACTTGTTCCCATTTCTTCAGTTGAATCTATGAAAAATGCCAACAATAACAGTTTGACAGGCATAAAATAGCATTTTTACACCAATAAGGTGATTCCAAGAGAGCCATTCGCTGAAAACTTATTTCAATGTGTTGTGCAGTGTCCCCTTAAGAGATATAAATACATAAAAGAAGAAGTGGCAGGCCTAGAAACTGTCTACAGCTGATGGACAGTATCTGAAAGACGGGGTCAGACGAGAGGTACAACAGTGAGCATCTAGAGCCAACTTCTTTGTCTTCTCAAAATCTATGGAATTAGGAATGTAGAAGTAGTACCATCAAACTTTGATACACCACCTGGAAAGTGGTTGACAAGGGCTTCATTTTGCAGCATGACAATCATTCCAAACACACTGCCAATGCAGTGGAACACCCTCAGTCATGGATTGGCCTCCTCAGAGCCCAGACCTCAACCTTACTGAAACAGTGTGGGATCATCTTTACATAGAATGGAACAAAGGACAGCCAACATCCCCCCAAAAAGCCTTGCAATTTCTTTCAGGGATCCTGGAAAACTATTCCTGAAGACTAGTCAAAGAATACAAGGGAGCTTATGTAATAGCGTTCAGGCTGTGTTAAAGAATTAAGGTAACTGCACCAAACACTGACTTTCAGACTGGTTAGAAATGTACAAACTCAGTTTTTACCTTATGTATTATATTTCATGTTTCAATAAATCTTTGCACCTATTTCAGGTTTTCCAAGCAGTACAAAGAAATTGGGGTGGCTCAAAACTCATGCACAGTACTGTATAAAAAAATCAACTATTACTGTATCTCCTGAGCCACGCAGTGGCTGTGGCTTAGGAGATACAGTGGGTCACCTTCCAGTTGGAAGGTTGGTGGTTCAAACCCTAGCTCCTCCAGCCTATGCACTGAAGCATCCTTGGGCAAGATGTCCAACCCCAAATTTCCCCAGATGCATCCATCTTATTGTGTGTAATAGTTAAAATGCACAAGTGCCAGTCCATTTACCATATTTACAACATTCAGTAGTTGCTGATCTGTGCATAATGGACACAGCAATCCAGGAACCTCTTGCCAACACTGCTGGGACAACTTCCTGTTTAGCCAGGATATCAGGAATGCAAATACCAAACCTGAGTCAAGCATCTCTGTTTTGTACGCCACATATTACTGACAAAATATAAATATGATAGCTGTTTGTTTCGATGTTGCATTCCAGCAAATGCAGTGCAACTTTTGGTCTCCACACAGAGAACTCTGACTACATATGGACTACAAATGGAGAACAAATAGCTTCTGGTATCAAGAATCTTGTCCTTTGCCTACAGAATTCATATGCAAATAGAGATCATGGGTATAGCGAGCTAAAGGATGGATGAATTAAACACAAACAATTAATAGAAGTCAAGAGTGATTGACTGAATTCAATTATCCTAGGTAGCCAATCTAAGTTGTCACTAAGACATCTTCAGAGGGATAGTGGTGTGGTGCAGGATGCTGGAAAATGACATGAAAGTTGCAAATGTTTTACCTGGATGACAGTTGCTGCATAGTCTTTGCCAATAGCGCTCCTGTTAATATAGGAAGGTCTTGACTCTGGCTTTCCTCCATCTCTTCCTCTTTCTCCTCTTTTCCTTGTGATGGGGGGAACATTAATGTTCCCACATTTCTGCTTGTATTTCCTCCAACACTGCTGAATCACAACTGCTGCTGTGCTGCTCCAAAGAGAACACACATACACACACACACACACACACACAGACACCTAAATACACACGAAGTGAGAGATATATTGCACATGATGTCATAGCACCTTCATCTTTCAAAACATGAATTTATATCTGAGCAGACATCTGGAGAGCAGGACTCTGGAGAGTTTATGCCTGTCCAAAGCCACCCTTCATATCAAAGATCTATTGTCCTCCCAAAGATAGCACAGTGTTAATGATAAAGCAGCGTGTTAAAATGAATAAAATCTTCAACGTCCTCCTCTGTAAATCAAGTAGAGGAGGCTCCAATGATGACAAATGTTCCGCAGCAGAAACTAATAAAATGCTGAGCTGTTTTAAACAGAATTACATAAAAACAGAGTGTTTGCTTTAAGTCAGCAACATCCAGTTATGTACCATGAAAGAATCTGGAGGCTTTCATTACATGCATTATATCTGCTGATCTATCATTGACGGCGCAGGATTTAATGGCATGGATGTACAAATGTAGACATCACTGAGTCAGAGAAAACATGGGATGAATTACTTTTTGAGGTTTAAGTCTCGATGGCTCGTGACAGATGCTTTTTCAACATTGAAGGATGTTGTTGGACATTCTTTTGGACCGAGTGTGTCCTGGTGAGTCTCTGTAGCTGGAATCTCCTCAAAATTCCAATAGCTGCATCTCATGTTGTCTCTATTTAGAATGACTGGTGGTACTTTGTTAGTGGACTCTATTTCTGGGTAATCCGTAGGCTTTTCAGCCATGACAGTGTCTTTTGTTTTTTCAGAGACTGTTTGGCCTGCAGCCCAGCATTCATCAGACACAGTGGTGTAACCATGTTCATGGGCAAATCTCTGGTCCTCAGCCAGCTTCAGAGTCATAGTGAAGTGTCGGCAGAAGCTTTGCACATCATCGAATGGAGATGAAGCTTTGCTGTAAGCAAACACAAACAAAAGTCACTGCAGTTATAGTGCTTACTGTATTTTGAAAATCTGTATCAATTGACAATACATAAGTTCTTGGACAGTGATACATTTTGTTGTCATTTTTCCTCTGTACAGCACCACAATGGGCTTTTAATCAAACAATCAAGATGTGACCATTGCAGTATTTCAGCTTTAATTCATCTTAATGTTTATTAAACCTTTTTCCAAACATAAGGCCAGCTTTAATTTAAGAGATTTAAATTAACTGTTCTGAAATTACAGCCATTTTTACACATAGCCCTAAAAAGTAATGGGACAACAGACTGACAAGCAGTTTCCTAGTCAGGTGAGGCCTATTCCCCAGGTACCCCATGACAAATTAAGCTAATAAATGATCTGATTCAAAGTGTTGAACTTGCATCTAAAAGCTGCTCACTGAAACTCTAAAGCTAAGGTCCAAAGAGATTTTGATGCAAATGGAAAAAGGCATCATCAGACTGAAAAATCAAACTAAATCTATCAGACAGATTTAGTAGTAGCTTTAGGAGTGTCCAGATAAATAATCCAGTGATTCTTAAAAACAAAGAGTGCTCAGAAACACCAAAATACTTGGAGGATCATAGAAGACAATAAGAGTGGATGATCACAGAATTCTTTCCTGGGTCAAGAAAACCCTCAAGGGGGTAGGAGTATCATTATCAACGTCAAGCACAGGAAGGCCAGATTAGACTTTGCAAGGAAACATCTGATAAAGCCTCTGTAAGAAAAAATTCTTTGGACAGATGAAACCAAGATAAACTAGTACCAGAATGAGGGTAACAGCAAAATACAGAAAAGGAAAGGAACAGCATATGACCTGAATCATACCGCACCATCTATCAGACACGGTGGAGACATTGTTAAGGGATGGGTGTGTATGGCTGCCGATGGAGCCAGGCTATTCGTGTTTACTGATGATGTGGCTGCTGATAGAAGTATTGCACAGGGCTACACGCTGCTCAAATTCAGCCAAATGCTGCAAAACTGATTGGACAGCATGTCACAGTGAAAATGGTCAATGACCCAATGAAGACTGCAAAAGCAACCAAGATTTTCTCAAGGCAAAGAAATGGGATATTCTTTAACAGCCAAGTCAGTCACTTGATCTCAACCCAATAGAGCAGTTTTTCATTTACTGAAGACAAAAAATGAAGTCAGAGACTTACAAACAAGCAACCCCCTGAAAGTAGTAGTAAAGGCCTGGTAGAGCATCGCAAGGGAGAACGCATGCAGCATTTTGTGGTGCCCATGGGCTGTAGACTTCAGGCAGTCTTTGACTGCAAAGGATTTTCATCCAAGTATCAAAAAAATCCTTATATTTAACATCATGTAAGTTTGTCCATCACTGGTGTTGTGAAATTAAATTAATCCAAAAAAAGTTATTAAGTTGTTGCACTTTGAGCTACTGACCTCAAAAAGTAACCTAGCTCCCTTCGGTTGCCATGCAACTACTAAAGATATAGATATTTTGTTTTTTTCCTTTCTTTTTTGATACAAATGTGATGATTAAGAACCAACACATGAAGCAGCAAAGTTACATCTCTGAATTTTTTTTTATCGATTTTAACCACGGTAACAGTAAACGGCAACGGCAGTAGACATGACGTGTCACCATGAAATTGTGTAAACCCACAATCAATTTGCCTTATTTGTTTAGAGCAGATCAAATGAAAAGTCACGGGATATGGCTCAAAATGTAAAAATTTTACAGATAACGCCATTGTGCCAAAATTTTTATATATATATATATATATCTGTGGGATTTGTGGCAGCAGCAATGGCACTAATGATTCCATCATATCCCCTCTTTTTGGGAATATAATTAGTTTGCTTACGAAAAGTATTAAAGAGATGCCTAATTTAATTCATGCTGCTGCAGCAGGAAAAGTAACAGTATATAATGAAATATCAGATTTATTCCATTTTTAGTTCTCATAGGTCAGTTCCTATGAGGCGAGGTCTGCATTGCTCCTTATATGTATGTGTGGGTGGGAGTGAGGTTTAGGGGAATTGTAAGGGAGGGAGAGAGAAAGAGAGAGAGAGAGAGAGAGAGAGAGAGAGAGGAAGAAAAGTTCAGAAGAGGGGACCAAACAGGAGAACCATGACAAACATGCCTGTAAATGTAATTGCCTTTAT
>VUQH01003945.1:6919-17336 GCA_015106775.1 Etroplus canarensis | reverse complement strand
ACCTGCTATGATGTATGGTTTGGAGACAGTGGCACTGACAAAAAGACAGGAAGCAGAGCTGGAGGTGGCAGAATTGAAGCTGTTGAGATTTTCCCTGGGAGTGACCAGGATGGACAGGATTAGAAATGAGTACATCAGAGGGACAGCTCATGTTGAAAAGCTTGGAGACAAAGTCAGAGAGGCAAGGCTGAGATGGTTTGGACATGTTCAGAGGAGGGATAGTGGATATATTGGACAAAGGATGTTGAAGATGGAGCTGCCAGGCAGGAGGAGAAGAGGAAGACCACAGAGAAGATTGGTGGATGTAGTGAAGGAGGACATGCAGAGGGTTGGTGTGAGGGAAGAGGATGCAAGGGATAGGATGAGATGGAGGCAGATGATCCGCTGTGGCGACCCCTAATGGGAGCAGCCGAAAGAAGAAGAAGAAGAAGAAGACTTGTCCTACCAACTTGTCCTTTTTTTTCCAAATTTATGAAGGACACATTGCACACCATGCTGAGATATGCCAAGCTTTTGGCTAATACCTTTTTGGGAATCCCCTTGCCGTCACAAAAAATACTATTTTATACCTGTTGAACTGTGTTATCTTTGGCATTTTTCATACTTTCAACTAAAGAAAAATGAGAATAAATTATATGTTTTTACAACAGGCTGCCAGCAACAAAGTGCCTAAAGGTGCAATTTAAAAATGGTGCTTTGCTAAGTTGTCTGTTATTTGTAGAGACAACACTGGCTCATACCTTGTGCTAGGTGCCTTTTTCATGTGTGAATGTTTCATAGGTCAATGTTAAGAGCCTTATTTAACAAAAAACAAACATTCCTCTGAAAATGGTCAGACTAAAAATGAGTGAAAAAGCAGCCACTGTGCAAAGAAGCACTTTGAAAGACTTTCAGAAAGCCTGGTGAACAATACCCAGCATAAACTCATTGAAAACACACTACTGAACAGCATACAAAAAAAGAAAAAGAAAAAAGAGGTCTTCTTGGTTGATTTAAAGACATTCCATCCAGAAACACATATCCTTCTAAATCCAAGATTGGTGGAAAATTAAAAATACACTCTTCATCCTCAGGACCTCTGCAAAGTCCATAGACAGCAAATTCAAAACCAGATACCTCCTGCTTTGAGGTGCAAACCATGACGTCATCATGTTACCCCAGCACATACCAGCAATAAGTTTAAAAACGGGCATCCACACTAGGAGAGACTATTAGTGATGTGGTGACCAGAGTTCATGGAATGACAGTTAAATTCATTGTCTTGTAGGAAGGCAGGTGAAATATCCATGCTATCAGGCAAGGAGTTACAGTGACTACCAATGGGAGCAAACAGCACCGCTGACATATGATTGGGTGAAGGTTTTCTAGGCAAACCCAACTGGGCCCTGAGGTAGACCCAGAATCTGCTGGATAGATTATATATCTCATCTGGCTTGGGAACACCTCAGGATCCCCCAGGAGGAACTATAAAGTGTTCCTGGGGAGAATGACACCAGGAATACACTGCTTAGCTTACTGCAGTGACAATGACTCAACAGTGCTGCTAGTGTGACCTGACTCCAGATAAGTAGAAGATAATGGCTGGATGATGGCTGTCTTTACTTTCGCAACTGGAGCTTGGTATCAACTAGAAACCAACTGTAGGCTATGAAGTGATACAAGATAAACAAAAGCTCATTACCACTGACCTCATTTTAACTTTTAAAGAATAATTTTTATTGATTTATATATTCATTTTTCTCTGCTTCATGCCCGATGGGCAGCTTGGTATCATGAAAATAGCTTTTGCACAACACACACTGCATTTTTTTTTTTGTTTTTTTGCATATACTTAACCCTAACCTAAATATACATGGACGTGACATGCGAGAGGTATAATCCCATTGTAGGGGGTTACTCTTACTGTATGGTATGATAACAACATTCACCTGTTAACCACCTCTCAACGGTGACTGCTTCAGCTTTACTTTAGCTACATTTCACAGTTACGATTGTTCATTGTTCCTCTTAATGTCTAACTTGAATTCGTCAGTAATTGTCAGTTTCCAACCAAACACCTAAATGGCATATTGACATGCTACATATCCTCTGTAACCACCACTGAAAAGCCTTCCTTTCACTCGACTTTATTGCTACTTACCGATTGAGTTCTTGTTCTTTATTTAGCGAATTCTGTATCTGTGATGAAGCTGCTTTTCTGTCTCTCAGATGTATGATCGATCGACTCTCTGATTGTGTTTTGGGTTCCATTGAACCAATTTCCTCGTACATCACCCCTTTAGAAACTATCTTCCCTTCAGCTTACAGAGAGAGCTCCTCTTTGCTTTGAGTGACAATCTCACTTTCATTTACTGTCATGTGAAAAAGAAAGTACACCCTATTTCAGTTCTGTGGTTTTGTGCACGAAGACACAGTATTTTTTTTTAAAAAAGGAAATGCCATGGTCCTGGGTTTTTGTAGTCTAGTTTTATGTTATTTTTGTTTTTGATTTTGAGTTTCTGAGTTTTTTTCTCATGCTTTGTTTATTTGTATTCTCTTGTTTACACCTGAGCATTAGTTCTAGTCATGCCTCTGTTTAATATGGTTTATTGTATTTAGCTCTCTGAGTTTTGAGTTTCCGTTACATTTTGCTCTATCCTGCCCTCCAGTCCAGCATATTGCATTTAAATTCTAGTTACTACCTTCAGAGTTTATTGTTTGTTTCTTTGGGTTTGTTTGATAATCTTCCTCATATTTCCCTGTATCTAGTCTGTGTGTGGTTGTTGACCATTTCCTGTTTCACCTTGTTCATCGGTGTTTCTTGTATTTCATTTCTGAGTCTCAGTTCTAGTCCTTTCCTGTGTTTAGTTTATTAAATTCCTATGTGCCACTTCCTGTTTTAATTTGAAACTGGTTGTTTTCCATGCATTGTGTTCAATTTTGCTTCCTGCCCCAACTGTTAACTGTGCACCACCATTTTCCTTACTTTTCTGTGTCTAATTATACCCTGTCTCTGTTCAGTTCTGTGTGGCATCTTTAGTTTATTTCTCCCCATGTCAAAGTGTTTCTCTGCTGGGATTATGTTTTATGGACTTTGTTTATTTTTGATGGATTTTCTCTGCAATTAAAGCTCGCGTTAAGTTTTAATTCACCTTGCTTCCTAGAGCCCTGCTTTTGGGTCCTCTCCTCACTCACTGGCATTTCAGACTTTCATGAGATCTGGAACTGTTAAGAATTTCAGCCATTTAAAAAAAAACACACAGATTTGCCTCTAGGTGGTGTTATCTTTAAGAAGTTTTATTTATTTTTTTCCTATCTGCATGAATCAAAATCCAAATGGATCCTGGGATCATACACCTTCACAGTGCCACAATGCCACCATGGCTGTCTGCTGTTGTCGTGGCTGAATACAGGAAACAATGTGAGGGATATTATGTAATGAACTTTGCTGTTGCATCCATTGGTTCTTAATCATGTAGTTTGCATTAAAAGAAAGAAACAAACAAAAACAGACTGATCATGGCATCTAGCCTCATGTCACATCAAGTGGTGTTGGGTGAGGTCAGCATTAAAGAAGAAATTGTCAGATATAAACTTTTAGTGGTCGTACAGCAACTGCAGGGAGCTAGTTTACTTGGGAAAAAATTAAGCAAAAATGGAGAGGCCATATGTGAAAAACTAAGTACATCCCATGATTCATTACTTTGCAGAATCACCTTTAGCAGCAATCACTTGAAGTAATGGTTTTTTTGTATGACTTTAACAGTCTGATGACTCACATCACTATAGATGAATTTTGGCCCATGCTTCTTTACAATGTGGTTTCAGTTCATAAAGGTTTGTGGGTACTTGTGCACGCACAGCTGTCTTAAAGTCCCGCCACAGCATTTCAGGCAGGTTGAGGTTTGGACTTGGACTGGTCCACTGCAACACTTTGATTCTTTTCTTTTTCAGCAGTTCTGTTGGTGATCTGTTACTTTGCTTGAGATCATTGTCCTGTTGCATGGTCCAATTGTTAGCTGTCACATTTGATTCTAGAACACTTCGATATACAGAGGAGTTCATGGTTGATTCAATGACTGCAAGTTACCCAGGTCCTGTGACTACAAAATGAGCCCAAATCATCACCCTTCCTCCACCGTGCTTGACAGTTGGTTGGTTTTTGCCAAACATCGCCCTGTGCATTATGCCAAAATGTCTCCACTTTGTCCAGAACACACTGTTCCAGAAGTTTTGCGGTTTGTTTAGATGCAACTTGGCAAACCTATGACGGTCTCTCCTGGCAACCCTTCCAAACAAGCCATACTTTTTCAGTCTTTATTTTGAATATATCTGAGGCCTGTAGGGTCTGAGATACAGATGTTTTTGTTTTTTTTTATTTTTGCAGTTTCTCTTTTTTTTTACAGGGAATTTTTTTGGGATGTGGCCAAGAAAGCTGTGATTTTACATGTGAGGACTTCTGGATAGACAGGTGCTCCTCTATACACAAGATAACAAAGAATGCCTTTAGCATCAACGTAACTTGTAGTTGCAGACAATTTCAACTAAGGTGAGAGTTCGTTGCCTACATCTTTATCAAATGTAAAGACAGGCCCATGTGTCCATGTGACATGAGACAGTTTCTGAGAAAATCATTTATGTCATCATTTTGATGGCTGAATCCACACAGTAGTGAAGATACTGCATTCTTGAAGGAATGCAGTATCTTCATGCATACATTAATTCAAGAGGGAACAGAGGCTTCAAGAAGTTTCTGATCTGAAAAGAGGCAGCAAAATAGGCTGTGCTTCTTTGAGCCTCATCTCAAAGTAATAGAGTTATAAAGAAAAGTTTCATTTTTATTTGCAGCCAATTTTGTAGCAGAAGACAGGAACAAATATGTAAATGTGAAACTTATACATTTATTGAACCAGTGCAACAGACTAGATAGAGATATTTGAAAGAACAAAATTAAAGAGCCTATAGTTTACTTCCACATCAGGATGTGTTTGGTTTTATTAAATGTAGCTGACATTTTTCAGCTTGCTGTGAATTGGCTGTAATGCTAGCCTTCCTGTACAACTGTAATTGAAATTCATTATTTTGCTTGACGAAATGCTATAACGTCATATCTTTTGCTGTGGACTGGATCATTTAAACACACATTTTCAGTTACAATACAGTATGTCAATATGTTGCACATCTCTGGCCATTTGATGTGATTTTGATCGCTCACCCTTAGCGAAACTTAATTTCACACCTCTGTTAGTCCTCAAACCTTCTGATGTTCTCCAGGTTAACATAAATACACTCGTCAGCCACTCCATTAGATACACCATGCTAGTACTAGGTTGTCCTCCTTTTGCCTTATTTCTCCATGGCATGGATTCAAAGTTCTGAAAACATTTTTTAGAGATTTTGGTCCATATGGATATGATAGCATGTCCATATGCACCACATGACACAGCTGCTGCAGATTAGTCAGCTGCACATCCATGATAGGAATCTCCCATTCCATTAAATACCAAAGGTGCTCTACTGGAATGAGATCTGGTGCCTGTGGAGGCCATTTGAGTATGGTGTGTTTGAGTTGATTGTAGCTTCATGACACGGTGCATTATCCCACTGAAGCTACCATGAAAAAATGGCTACACAGTGGTCATAATTGGTCACTGTGAGCAACAATACTCAGGTAGGTTGTAGCATTTAAACATTAGACAGTTGGTATTAAGGGTGCCAAGAAAAAAATCGCCCACACCATTTACCCCAGCAGCTACCATTTGAATGTCACAGTAGAAATTAAGACTACTCAAACCAGGCAAAAATTTTCCAGTCTTCTATTGTCTAATTTTGGTGAGTCAGTACAAATTGTAGTCTTACTTTCCTGTTTGCATGACAGTAATGGCATCTGGTGAGGTCTTCTGCTGATGTAGCCCTTCTGCTTCAAGGTTGGGCATGTTGTACGTTCAGAGAGGCTCTTCTGCATACCTTGGTTGTGACAAGTAGTTATTTGAATTACTGCTGGCTTTCCGAACAGCACTTTGGTTAACATCTGTTGTGCTTAAACGTGGCATCTAAATAAATTTGACTTAACTTTACTATCAGCTCAGAACAATCTGGCCATCCTCCTCTGACCTCTGGCCTCATTTCCACCCAGCAAACTGCCTCTTACTGGATATTTTTCTTTAATTTGGGCCATTCTCTAAAACCATATAGATGGTTGGGCAGAAAATCCCAGTAGTTCAGCAGCTGCTATATAGCAGTACTGGAACCAACAACCCTGCAATGTTCAAAGTCAAATCACTTTAATCACCTTTCTTCACCATTCTGATGTTTACTTCAAACTTCACCAGGTTGCTTTGACCATATCTGCATGCCTAAATACACTGAGTTGCTGCCATGTCATTGGCTAATTAGATATTTGCATTACCGAGCAGTTGAACAGATATCCCCAGTGAAGTGGCTGAGTGTATATTTCTAGGTACCTGCTGGTTTTGTTTTCAGATGGGATTTTACTTTCATGCCACTGATTGTGGTTCATATTTTGGGTTTGCTCCAACACAGTATTCAACACTACATCCAGCTCAGGCTGATACAGCAGTAAAATGCTGTTTAGACATTAATTTCTATATATTTATTTATACAGTGCCAAATCACAGCACAAAGGTCGTCTCAAGGCACTTTACATAAAGAGTGTATCTAAACCACACTCCATAAAAGCCCAACAGGATCCTCCATGAGTAAGCACTATGGTGATAGAGGCGAGGAAAAACTTCCCTTTAACGGGCAGAAAGCTCAGGCAGAACATTAGTATTATATTAATCTTAATCTTAGTATTTTATATATATTAATTATGTTTTGTTCATGTTTTTAAATCAAATGCTATTTTTGATGCATATGTTTTACTTTCATTTTTTCAGTTTTATTTCACTTTCATGTCCCTCAAATGTTATATTCTGTAGATAAAAGCCTTCAGAAAAACAACCAGGTCAACATTCCCCCTGAGGTACCCTGGAGCAAAAAAAAAACGTTTTGTCATTTTTTCACACAGCTGTCATTTACAGTATATCTGTCCGATCCAACATGGTATCATAGGAATGTGTATAAATAGCATTGCCCTTTAGGCACACTTTACGCGTCATGGCGATGTGTATTATGATTTTTGCCTTCAGTTTAGCGGAGTTAAATGGTGAGACTTGTTCTTTGGGATTGGATGGTGCACAAGGACACACAAAAAACAACAACAACAAAAAAAAGGCTACATGATAAAATTACTGGTGCACCACAATCATAACCTTCCCTCTCTTGCACAAAAATGTCCTTGAGCAAAAAGCTGCTGTAATCCTCAGGCATTAGCACACTTTTCATTCAAAGTGAGTACAACTAATTCCCCATGTAAAGGACTTGAGATAATATGTGTGCCTGTAATTCATATTCAGGGCGTGTACGAGGATTATGAGTCACGCTATCATTTAAAATAGCTGAGGGGGCATACAGATCTGCGCATCAGTTGTCAGCCTCCGCAGCCACACACACTCTCACACACACACACACACACATTCTCACAGAGGAGAGATAACACGGTGTTTAACAAGTGTAGTAGTGGGGAGTGAGGCATTGCTTTAACTTTCATTATTCCAGGAAAGGGCTTGTCACATTAAATGGCAGCATAATGGGGAGAGATGGAGAGCGGGGAGTGGCAGGCAAACAAGAGCGGCGACTGAATTAAACTGTAGAGGAAGAAACGAGAAGTTGGGTTAACGGAGGAGGTGGAGGGAGAGTGAGGGGTGAGGAGAGGAAGACAGCAGTGGAGAGGAAATGAGGGATTCATTTTACAGCAAGTCATACAGCAAAGGCACTGAGAAAAACAGCAGCGCCCAGTACAACAGCCTACGACGCTGAATGAAAGGTGGGATTTTTGTCAGGAAGGAGCACGGTAATATGCTGTGGAACTGCTGGGATTCAGAGGCAGCACAGAGAACTTCCATGAACATTCAAATGGAATATGAATTTCGGGCAATTTTACAAGCCTGGCAATACACTTAACTTGGAGGTGGCTTTAACAAATCCACTAGCTGGATAGTATGGGGGCCACCACTGCTCTGCTCCAGCAGTCACACCTTGTGGCCTCAAAGGTGGTGACTCCACATTAAAAAGAGGCTCAGTGTAAGCATATACTCATAAATTTTAACATGAATAGATTAGCCTTACATAATCAAGTCTGCTAAAATGGATGACTTTTTTGCAACTAAAAGGATCATTTTTATTTAAAAACAACCACAAATTTTCAACTAATTTGAAGAATTTAACTCAATCAGGGTTTCACTGTACAAACCACTGGAGCTTTAATAACATCCCATTCTTCGTCCATAGGCATTAATATGGAGATTCCCTCCACTGAAGCTATAACAGCTTCCACTTTTCTGAGAAGGCTTTCTACAACACCTTGCAGTGTGTCTGAAGGAATTTTTGGTGATTTATCCAGAAGAGCATTTGTGAAGGGGCCTGGCCTGGCTTACAGTCTCCATTCTGGTTTATCCCAGAGGTGTTTCATGGGGCTGAGGTCAGGTCTCTCTGTGGGCCAGTCAAGTTCTTCCACACCAACTCATCCAGCCACACCTTTATGAATCTTTTTTTGTGCACTGGCACACAGTATTGCTAGAAGAGAAGAGGACCTTACCCAAAGTGTTCCCAAGAAATTGGAAGCATGGAATTGTCCAAAGAGTCTTGGTAAGCTGAAGCATTATTTTTTTTTTATTTTTTGCGCCGATGTTAACGGAATGGTGGTATGCTATTATAGTACCACACTGGTATTCAGTGAATCATTAGAATGACCCAGTTTTTCTTAAATGTCTGTAAAGACAGACTGCATGGATATGTGATTGATTTTATACAACTGTGGGAATAGGATTGAATGAAACACCTGAATTCAATTATTGAGAGTAGTGACTCAATTTTTTTTGTCCATACAGTGTGGATATGCCACCCTGTGGACCGGCCAGACACAGGGACAAGTATGCTTGGTGTTGGGTACTATGTAGGCTAGGTGGTAGAATCTGGTAAGTAAAAGAAAAAAACAAAAAAAGCAGCTATCGAAACTATTTTATCAGTATTTGAAGACTCTCATATCCTCTTTTCCTGTCAGAATAACTCTTAAAACTATTTTCTTATTTCTGTCTGGTTATATTTGGGTTTCAGTAGGAATGAAGACTCGCATGTATTGAGTGGTGTAAGTAGGATACTTAGTCCCACTAGATCACATACAACATGAGGGCAAAATTATTTGGTCATTACAGTTACTCTCAAAATTAGAGACACTAAGTCCGGTGTCATGAGATCCCATCATTACAGACTTTGGTAAAGATGTCAGACTTTTCAGAGAAGTGACAAAAATATATTTAATCTGAAGTTAAAGAATTTACTCCTGTATAGGATTTTATTTTCTGCAATATAGGAGTGAGGAAAGTGAGAAATATGAAGCAACAGCTAGAGACTTTGAGGACCACATAGAAATCCTGATTGTTTTAAATTTAAGCCAATAAATGTAATTAGTGGGTTTACAGAGCTCCAGCATAAATGCAACCCTGCTGTTTATGGATAGCTGTGATTCCTGATTAAATCTCAGCTAATTGCCCCCTTCTAAGACCGTCTAGCTTTTGATTCATTTCCTATCTCCTCTTTCTTTCTTTTCTGCTAGTCTGTCTTCTTTTGCACTTTCTGATTTCACATCATCTTAACTCTCTTTTCATCTCTTCCTCTGTTCCATGTGTGCCTTGATACATCCTCCCCAAGTGCCATGGCTCTCTGTGTGAATGAAAGATCCCATTAGGTGAAAACAATTTTCTAATCACGACAGCAGTTTGATTAATTAGCCGGCGCTCGGCGAAGAGGAACCACACAGAGAAACCGTCACCTCATCAGTCCTGAGAAGAAGATTCAGATGAAAGCTGTAAAGGTTACACTGCTGAAATGATGATGGAGTTGTTAATGCATTCATGTGGGCTGCCTATCTTGCTGCTTCCACCTACTGTGTACCTGCTCTGCTGAGCATGTTTGTCTTTGCACAGAATCCAACATGAAAGGATCATTTGGAGCTGATGTCACCGAGTGCAGCTGTTCTCCTCCCACTCCTCAGTAGCTGGCCGTGACTTTACATCAACCCCTGACAACCTAAGTTCCGCCCTTTCCCTTGCCAGAAATTTAAATTGACTTAGCTCAGTGTCTCCAAAGCACACTGAGAGCCCTCTGGTGATTTGTTTCTCTCTGCTGTCCAAGTTATTTATTGTGACGGAGATGTTGCTGTTTGAAGAGGACACTGTAAATTAATGACCAGTGTTTTAAATGTGCCACACAAAGGAATAAGCAATATATACTGTGAGTATACTATATGTGTGTGTATATATATATATATATATATATATATATATATATATTTCTTTTTTTTTTTATATTTTTATTT
>VUQH01003944.1:0-10367 GCA_015106775.1 Etroplus canarensis | reverse complement strand
AAGTAAAGCAGAAAGAAAAACAAAAAAAAAAAAAAAAATATATATATATATATATATATATATATATATAAAAAATATAAATCATGGACAACATGAGCATAAAGAGTTTACGCAGTGAAGTGCAGATTTAATTGTGTAGATTGTATAGACCATGTGCATAAAATTTTAAGGACCAACATACAGAGTAATATATTTTTACATTGTTTAGACATGTGGGAGGACATCAGTAAAACAATAACTGTCTTGGCAGCTGTGATATGCACCCTTGTAATTATCTGGACAAGATGCCACATCATCTGTAGAAACGCAGACGAGAGAACAAAAGATGCCGCGGAGCAACGGAAGCCAACTGACGGGTGATCCTGCTGTGCCTCCGTCATCAGAAACTGACGTTGATTCAGATGACGCCTGAGAAAGAGAGACGTTATTCCCAAGGATCTTTTCTTTGCATTATGCCCACGTTTTAAGTGGGAGGGATTAAGACAAAAGGAAAAAATGTAGGGGGGGGTGCAGACAGATGAGTGAGGGCTGGCATCTATCCCTAGAGGATTTACAGGATTTAACACCTGAAGAAATAGGAAGAGCTTGTTAAAATAAGTTTGACAACCTGTCTCTACTCCACAGGTTGTACAGGCCTTATTAATGCCTTGCCAACTATTTGTTGGCTTCTGTAGACTTCCTCTGTGTTTACCCTTTGAGCATCTCTCTCTTTCTACTGGTGTTGTTAAATGATGGGTGTGAAATGTAGTGGCTTTTTGGACCTTTTATGCGTCTGGGTACAAACAATGCCAACAATGCACAATAGAGTGAACTGTTGCCAATATGACGCCAACGCTCACCAACTGGACTCCACCATTTCCTGAACATTCAAAAAAAGAAAACCAGCAATAAAAGAGGCTTCCAATAATGATTGGAGAGGAGCAGAAGAGGCATCAAATGGTTCAGGAAAAAGGTTGTGGGTTGAACTGTTGAATAATTGGCTAAAGCACCTTATGAAAGAACAGCTTGAAAAATAAATCTAACAAAAGAAAAACTATATTCAGGGTGAATGACAAATGGCTGGAAATGTCAAGCTGTGAGTTCTGGCTGGACTGTAGAAAGTTCAGGACTGCAAATGTATTTACTTAATACTTCTATTGCAATTGAAAGATACAATTTCTTGAACTGGAAATCTTTGAATGGGAAAATGGCATTTTATGACAACTGTTTCAGGTTTCAGGAAAAAGCCAATGCATCAAAACAGCCATGTACAGTTAGGTCCATAAATCTTTTGACAATGACACATTTTTCCCTAAGTTTTGCCTCTATAGACTACTACAGAGGATCATACAATCAAGATATGATGCAAGTGCCAACTTTAAGCTCTAAGCTTTAAGTCGAGTCAAGTTTAATTATAAGCACATTTAAAAAGAACATCTGTTGACCGAGGTTATGGACAGCCAAGAGAATAAAATAACATAAAACAACAAAAAAGAGCAGTAAGACATCAGTAAGACAGCATGGGTAAAAAGTTATAAGAACTTGGTCTGGTTTAATGCCAGCAAATAAAAATGGGTTTTCAAATGGGATTTAAAAGTGTCTAATGATAAGAGGTAATGATGTGAAGGGGCAGTTTGTGCTACAGTTTAGACATTGCTGTTGTAAAGGCCCTATCTCCTCTGTGTTCTAATCTGGATGTCGCCAGGACATCTAGGAGCATCTGCTCAGTAGACCTCAATGATCTTGTGGGAGTGTGCAGAGTTAAAAGATCAGAGAGGTGAAGAAGTGCCAACCCATGCAGTAACTTAACAATAAAATTTTAAAACTGACTGGGAGCCAGTGTAAAGAACCCAGTATGGGTGATGTGTGGTCTTGCGTATGTGTGCCAGTTAAAGGCTGAGCTCCAGCATTTTTGACCAGTTGCAGTCAACCAATTAGCAGCAGACTGACACCTGAATACAGTCTCTTGCAATAGACGAGGCGAAATGAGATGAAGGCACAAATGACCTTTTCAAAATCTGAGAAGCAAGGAAATTGCTTCACCTTTGCCAGAGCCCAGAGATGATAAAAGCTAGTCTTAACAGTGGCGTTTATTTGTTTATTAAAAGTTAAGGTGTTATCGAAAAGCATGCCCAGGTTCCTTGCAAAGGGTTTCACATACTTTGTTAAGGGACCAAGGTTGTGGAGTTCAGGGGTTCCAAACACAATGACGTTTATTTTTATTTAAATTAAGAACATTCAAAGCCATCCATGAAGGAATGCACTGGCTATCTCAGCAACACCAGAGTCATGAATGATCACAGAATTCTTTTTGTTTAAGAAAATCCCTTTTACATCATCTGACCCAGTCAAAAACACTTTTGAGAAGGTAGATATATCACTGTCTAAGACTACAATCAAGAGACACCTCAATGAATGTAAATACAGAAAGTTTACAACAAGGTGCAAACCACTGGTTATACTCAAAAACAGGAAGGCCAGATTGCACCTTGCCAAGAACATCTAAAAGAGTCTGCCCTGTTCTGGAAAAAAGTGAGTTTCTCAAGGCAAAGAAATGGGATATTAACCAATGACCAAGTCAGTCACTAAATCTGAACCCTACAGAGCATGCTTTTGAGTTAATAAAGGCTGAGAGTTACAGAAGGCAGAAAGACCCACAATACCAGCAGCAGCTATGTGAAGTAAAGGCCTGGAAGGGCATCTCAGAGGAAACAGCATTTGTGAGGTTCCAAGTTTATTAGTGAATCTCCTAATTATGCAGTTTGGTACACTTGTTTAAAAGAGACAGTGATACTGAATAATGTGGTTTAAAATTCTTTCTGTGCATTCAGCCTTTTGTAGTGCTTCATTGACAACAATTACAGCTAAGTTTTTTTGAGGTACTCTTGTTTTTTAAGCAGTTTTACTCCTGACATATTCTCTTGTGCTCTGTCAAGTTGGGAAAACGCTGGTAAATTGCAGTCTACATGTCTAAACTGATTTTCAGTTGCGTTCAGATCATTTTTGGTGACCATATTGTGTCTCTCTTTTTGTTTTGTGTCTCCTTGTCAAACCTGTGGGTTTTGCTCTGATGTTGGAAAAGCGCCTAATTGCTCCAGGTTGGGCCCTACTTAAATCTCATTGGCACCACTGATGAATACAGACTGACGTTTTTAGAAACATAGTGAACTCTGCTTTCTGAAAACCAGGGGCACCACATCCCCCACATTTAAATGACCTTCAATAAGGACCCTCAAAAAGCTTTTATTTAAAGGGGTATTGAGAGTAGGCGTTCAGGTTGGTTGTTTTTGTTGCTGTAAAATGCAGGTAAACACTGAGTATGAATAATTGGGAATCTTCAGAGTAGAAAAGGACATGGTATACAGTGAAGTGTACTGGCCTTTCCATATCACATTTCACTTCAGTTCATTGTCAGAGTGTTCATCTTTGTGACATGCCCTTAACCTGGATCCTCCAGGCAGAGGGTCACCCACAACCTCATCATCAGTCTTATCCTCTGTGTTAACCTCAGCACCATTGTCAGGATATATATCATAGTTTTTGTTACTAAACACATTTGCTTGAATGTCTTTTTGGACCTTGAAAGTGACTTTTTGTCTTCTTCATCACCAAGATTTTGGTTGACATCAACTTTTTTCCATTACATATATGTAAAAAGCTCTATTAGCAAATAATTGATATTTAGTAGATATAGGAAAACAGACAAGTTAACTGCCATAAATCTGTAAATTCAGTTCTTGCCATTGGACACTGAAGATAGCTGTATATTTTAAAAAGCAAGTAATACATTTGTGTTATTTCAGTTTTACATCAACAAAATGTGGATAACAAAGACTTTTTCCCCCCTACAGAATCAGTGTGTCTGAATCATGATGAAGCAGTTGAGTCACTGTCTTTGTTGTAGATGAAATCAGTCTGGAGGGGATGGTGGTGCACAGAGCTGAATGCAGACCAGTCGTCACTGACAACTACATGAAACTGAAGAAGTGAGTGAATGCTGAAATTCCTCTTTTCAGACAGTGCAGTTCTAAAGCTGTTAAATTTAAATCTGACAGTGGATCAGAATTGTATTTGAGCAGAATAATGTAAAGATGCTAATAAACAATAACCTCATACATAGTTTGTGAAAATGTATCAATGAAAGTGTGAGCACAAAAAAGCTCCTATTTATATTAATTTATTAGCTACACCTTGCTAGTACCAGGTGGGACTCCCTTTTGCCTTCAGTGTTGCTTTAATTCTTCATGACATAGCTTCAATAAGGTGCTAGAAACATTCCTCAGAGATTTTGGTTCATTTTGATATGATCATGATCATTACCCAGTTGCTGCAGATTTGTCAGCTGCACATCAATAATGCCAGTCTTTCATTTCATCACATACCAAAGGTGAGCACGAAAATATGTGAGATCTGGTGACTTTGGAGGCCAAATTGAGTGCTGTGAACTCACTGTCATGTTCAAGAAACCAGTTTGATGATTAGAGGTTGGTGACATGGCGCTCCATCCTCCTGGAAGCATCCATTATTAGATGGGTACACTGTGGTCATAAAGGAATGGGCATGGACAACATGTCAATACTCAGGTGGGTCATAGTGTTTAAACTATGCTCATTTGGGCCAAAGTGTGCCAGGGAAATATCCCTCACACCATTACACCATCTGTAGACTGAACCATTAATGCAAGGTGGGATAAGGCAATGCTATGAGGTTGTTTTTACAAAATCCTGACACTACCATCTGAATATCACAGCAGCATTTGAGACTTAGACCAGGCAATGTTTATATAAACTTCTAATTTCTAAATTTGGTGAGCCTGTGTGAATTGAAGTCTCAGTTTCAGGTTCTTAGCTGACAGGAATGGCACCCATTGTTGTCTTCTGCTGCTGTAGCCCATATGCTTCAGGCTTTGACATGTTCTTCTGCAAGGTCTGACGTGTTGTGCATTCAGAGATGCTCTTCTGCTGACTTGGTTGTAACAAATGTTTATTTTAGTTACTGTTGCCTTTCTAATCAACTTGAAAGAATCTGGCCATTCTCTTCAGTTCTCTTTCGTCAACAAGACAGTTGACGAAAGAGTTCTCCCAGAGAACTGAAACTCACTGGATTCTCTTTTTCGGACCATTCTCTGTAAATCAGCTTTCTTCCACTTTCTGTTGCTTCATTTGGACTTCAGTAGGATGTCTTGTGTCTATATGTCTAAATGCAGTGGGTTGCCACCATCTTACTGGCTGATTAGATATTGTGTGTTTTTTGTGTGCGTGTATGTTTATCTATCTATCTATCTATCTATCTATCTATCTAGCCTGCCAGTGAACTCAAATACATGATAGTCTATCAAAAGCAGATACTTTAGAGGCACATTGGCAATAATGACATTTCATTTTGTATAAAATTTGGAGAGTACCAGACACACAAATGTACATTAAAAGGACAAAGCAATAAGGGTTGTTTTTGTTTTTTTGGGTCTCTGCTGTTGAAGTTGCTTCTTTCACCCCTGAAAAACACAAATTCTATTCAAGTGTTGTGAATTAATTCCAGCATAAGTAGAGAAGTTGGCAACGTGTTGACAGGAGCATGGCTGCAACTGTTAATTTGTGTACACTAAACACTTGAGCCCACTCTGCCTTTTTTCCCAAACTGGTTTCTGTCTCCTCTTCATTGGATTATGTTATTCCAGCCAGAGTTAGTGGATGGCATTGCTATAGCAACAGCATCACTGTGGCAGATGCACCGCTACAAACCAACCCAAGGCAAACACAAAACGCAGCACTGAGTGAGGCCGTTCCTCTGTCACCCATCAAATCAGCAACATACATTAGTACTAAAAGAAAGCACCTTGAACGCTGAAGTGAAAAAAAATCCTTTTTCTGTTGCAGTCTTATGTCATCCACCCAAAATGACAGGTTTTTTGTGCTAATCACAAAGCTGAGGTTTCCTTTAGAAATAACAGGATGGTAATATTTATCTAATTTGAAGCACATACTGGCCTTAGCTTTGTCCAATTTGTACTCCAGTGCAAACTTGAGAAGAAATTTCTTCACTTTTGGAGCGATTTTTTAAATCTCTCAGTTGGACAGCAGCTGACAAATGGCCCTCCATCATTTCAGGCTACAGGATAATGAAGGACATTATGTTGTCATGGTGGCGTCTGTGCATGTGGACACAATTCAAGAACAGTTTTGGTAGAAAATTCACTACATGTTCAATTGATTACATGTAGCTCTTTGTCACATTTTTTGCACATCAGTGAGGACTTTTAATGTATTAGCCAGAGATGTATTTGTGTGTCTTTCTACAGCGTGATTATTCTCGGATTTATTTATAAACAGGGGAGGAAAAAATATGACTTGTCTCCAAATCAGCGAGACCAAATACAGAACCACTTCACTAATGGCTTCAACAGGACTGCTCATGGCTAATATATCAATTATCACGGTCATTATGGCAGGACATCAGGGGGCTAGAGTGCTTTGCTGTTTCATTCTGTCATCAGTCTAAATAAAATGTGAGTCAAGAAAAATGAAAGTCAGAAAATAAATACATAAATAGAATGCAGAGTGCCTTTAAACAGAGCGGCTGCCATGACTTATTTAGTTAGTTTAAGCTCAAGGTGATGACAGTTGTGTTTTGTGCCAAAAGGCCAATCTTGTCAACGGAGATCAAGTTATATCACAGGAACTCAAAGCAAACTCTCTTTGTGTGTGTGTGTGTCTGTGTCAGGCTGCAGATTAAAGAGTCCATCAAACCCCAGCGTTTTTCGCAGCAGCTGGAGAGAGCCGTTACCACTGTCTTCAAACCTGTGGCTAACCACGATTTCAATGTAAGAAGCAATACCAGCAAGCCTGTGAGCATGTGTGTAACCAGTTTGACTCATGCTGTCACTCATTTAATAAAACTGGTTTTAAAACTCAGTTACATGGATGTAATGGAGCTTGTTGCAGGGCTTACCCTGCACCTTTTGCTCTTTTATGAAGTAACTGAAAGGTCTTGTCTGAATCACTTACAGCGGGATTTCCCAAATTTCAGCCCAGCTTAAAATCTGAAAATCTTCCACCAAATCTATAATCACAGCCCTTCATCAAACAATTAGTTGCATTTTTCCTTTTTTTTTCTTTAATACATCTGGATCTTAAGATGATTTACCAATTAAACTTGATTCTTCATCAACAGCTTTACTTTCCCCATTGGTATTTCCTGCTAATACTGTATAATATAGACTGTATGGACAAAAGTATTGGATCACCTGCACATTATATTTACCAGAGCTTTTATGACATCCCATTCTATACCTATAGGCATTTATATAGAGTTGGTCCCCCCTTTGCAACTTTAACAGCTTCCACTCTTCTGGGAAGGCTCTCTACAAGATTTTGAAGTGTGGCTGTGGGGGATTTTTGTCTATTCATCCAGAAGAGCATTCGTAAGGTCAGATATTGATTGGCATTGATGAGAGAGCCTGGCTTACAGACTCAGTTCTAGGTGTCCGATGAGGTGGAGGACAGAGCTCTGTGTGGGCCACAAAAGTTCTTGCACACCAAATTCATACAAACATGCATGTATACACTTTGCTTTGTGCGCTGGGGCACAGTCATGCTGAAACAGAAAAGGGCCTTCCCCAAACCCAATCCCCAGATCCCACAAAGTTGGAAGCATGGAATTGTCTAAAATGTCTTGGTAAACTGGAGCATTAAGATTTCCTATCACTGGAACTAAAGGGCTCAGGCCAACCCCAGAAAAACAGATCCATAACATTATCCCTCCGCCACCAAAATTTTCACTTGACACAATGTAGTCAGACATTCGCATTTGTCCAAGCCAGACTCATCCATCAGACTGCCAGATAGAG
The DNA here is from genome assembly GCA_015106775.1 of Etroplus canarensis. Lineage (NCBI taxonomy): Eukaryota > Metazoa > Chordata > Actinopteri > Cichliformes > Cichlidae > Etroplus > Etroplus canarensis. Next base: position 2,542 of record VUQH01003944.1, on the reverse strand, counting down.
AAGAGTGATTCGTCATTCTACAGAACACATTTTTACTTCTCTATGTATTTAAAAACATATATTTAAGAACACACACACACACACACACACACATACACACACAATACGTATAAAAAGAAGTGGTCACCCATTAGTGTGTGGAGTCCCATTTTGAAGTTTACACTTAAGAGTTTTGATGATGATCTTTTAGGTTTTTTGTCGCTCTTAATCAAGTGAGCAGTAGGGTCATTTCCTCATATACTTCTTTTTGCAACCAGAGGAATCACCTCCTGCTGGCCATTGGAAAGAATGCGGGTTTAAGTTTCACTTTTCAGATATCTCTTATATACAGTCTGTAGATGTTTTCGTGTGGTCGTTGTTCCACTTGAATAGGATTTTGGCATATTTTCCCCTTTTGGTAAGATTATTTGGAGGATAAAATTTCAGTAACTGGGCCAAATGAATAAATAACAATGTGGTCTTAATATGGTCACTAACTTTGGCTTTTAGCATTTTATATCAGTTTGATTTCTGTGTGAAGAGCAAACACAAATGAACCATCTCAGTCACTGGTTTGGGTCAGGGCAAAACAGTCAGTCAGTACACCATTTATGGTGTTTGAATCAAACAGAAATGGTCTTAACATTTACAGTGGTAATACTAAAACTGCCAGTGCTGTCACTGTTATCAGTGTTAATATTGAGTTTATTCTAAGGTGGAGTATGAGAAGAAGAAGAAGTCTGAGGGGAAGATGGTGAGAGCTGAACGGCAGCTTGTGTTGGACATGCTCTTCTCGGCCTTCGAGAAACACCAGTATTACAACATTAAAGCCCTGGTGGATATCACCAAACAACCTGTGGTGAGGAACATGCACGCGCACACAGAAACATGAACATGTACACACATTCAAATACACACATACGCAACAATAAAACTGTAAAAAGCATTAAAAAAAAAACAATACACCTGCCCACTATCCACCTTGCTTTGTTAAATTTGAACAAATCGCCCACGGCATGACGTTCATGCCTGTTCACACTATCTGTTGTGGCTGAAATTTGGGCCAACGTGTGCAGCCGCACACACACACACACGCACGGCATGAATCGATACAGTGCAGTGGATTCATTCCAGCTCGCAGTGAACAGAAATGTGTAGGTGCTGATGAGACCTTTAGGTCCTCCTCTCCCTCTGATTGCATCTGATTACATAACCAGTGGCTGAGTAGGAGTCAAACGCCCCAATACACTCCACACCATCATTTCTCTCCTAAAGCACTTGGCTAGCACTCAAATTAACTGAACTAAAGTAACCGAAATGCCCATTATGAAAAGTCTTGAAGCACATCGGGTTATTCATCAGGTGGTAGCTGCTTCTTTTCAAGCTCAACAGAGACACCCACTGGTAGTAATTGAGTATTGTCTCTAACAAACTACTGGTGAATTGTCATTCACAGCTTGTTTAGAAATTCCTCTTTTTTCTGTGTCCATCCCTGTTGATTAAAACAAAGGGCACTGTCACCACAAATCTTTGCAAGTTTAAAGTGAGAAGAAATGCTGGAAACAAAAACCCTACAGCATCACCTTCATTTAAATAATATTTTATGTATTTCCATGTTATGCTGATCTCAAAAATCAGTTTAGAGAGAAAACAATGAACAAACAGGAATGGGCACTTACCATAATTTGAGCCACTCATAGTGGGGAATTAGCCACTGCAGGGATGACCAGGGAGCAAATATAGAGTGGACATAGGCTGAATGACTGCCGAAAATAATCAGGAGCCTGCTTATGTTAAGAAATTTAACTTGGCTTTGTACTTACTAATTTCTTTCCTGAAATAGTTAAGAATAAAAATTGAGTTTGTATCAGATGAGGAGGAAGCAATTCCTGTGCCTTAAAGTGAGCATCTCGTGCTCTTTTCAAGCTCCATATTTGTACTCTTGGAATTTACTAAAGTGCCTTTGCATGATTCAAAGTAAAAAAAACTAATCCTTATTTATCCTATACTGGGCCTCATTGAAGCCCTTTAGCTAACAAGCTATTTTATTGCTTCCCGTTTTAAGCCAGCTTTCCTCTGATTAGCTGCCCTCTTATTCAGTTCAGTTCAACTTTATTTATATAGCACCAATTCACAACAAGATTCGCCTCAAGGTGCTTTACACAGTAAGGGAAAGATCCTAGTGTTAGGGGATCATCGGATTGTTGGGGTTTCTCTCTATGAGCAAACACTCGGCAATCGTGGGAAGGAAAAACTGCGTTTTAACAGGAAGAAACCTCTGGCAGAACCAGGCTCAGGGAGGGGCAGCCAACTGCCTCGACTGGTTGGGGGTGAGGGGACAGAGAAGAGAGAAAGGTGAGCAAAGAGAGACACAGACTATGGGAGAGAGAAGACAACATTTAATGACATGCAGCAGTAGCAAATAAATGCATGGGGAATAAAAAGAGGTGGGTGGAGAAGAAATGCCGAGCACATCATAAGAAGCCCCCCAACCAGCCTAAACCTATTGCAGCATAACTAAACACTAACTATAAGCTTTATCAAAAAGGAAAGTTTTAAGCCT
>VUQH01003942.1:0-12215 GCA_015106775.1 Etroplus canarensis | reverse complement strand
TCTGACACTCTCTTCACCTCCAGAACACTCTTCACATACTCTTCCTTCAAGATGACCCCTACTCCATTTCTCTTCCTACCTACACCATAGTAGAACAGTTTGAATCCACCTCTGATGTTCCTGGCCTTGCTTCCCCTCCACCTGGTTTCTTGCACACACAATATATCTACCTTCCTTCTCTCCATCATATCAGCAGCTCTCTCCCTTTACCAGTCATAGTCCCTACATTTAAAGTCCCTACTCTCACCTCCACCCTCCTACCTTTCATAGAGCAGCATTAAAATCGCAAGCTAGGATGATGAGAAATGACAAATCTGGTGGTATTCCGCTATTATAACGGATTAAACACATCAAGGTGGGTTCAGTCTTCCTAACAGTTTTCATTGGAAGAAACAAAAATTCCACCAGAATTCATATTAGATTTTCTGTTCAGTAATCTTTGCAAACAGATGTCTGTATGTGAATATCTGTAGGTAAGAAACAAGTTTTTTGGGTATAGATGATCTCTGGTGTGTGTCTGAGCACACACTGCATGCATTTAAACACTCCATGTAGAGAGCCAAAGAGGGATATCAGTTGCTGAAATGTAATCTCCAAACCATCAGCTATTATCTAACAACAGTTTAGCTCTTTTTAACAATGCATCTGCATTTACAAAAATGACTGGAAGATGGCTAAAGGAAGTCTTTGCTGTAATGTACAGTGAGGTGAAAATATATTTTCACAGAACTCTATACAGTCCTGTGATAAAATAAGTACACGATTCAATAGCACCTTCAGCAGCAGTATCCTGATCTAATCATGGTCATTGCCATGTTGCATGATCCAGTTTCGGCCTAGCTCTAACTCTTGGATAGATGGCTTCACATTTGCCTCTAGAATACTTTGATATACAGAGGGGTTCATGTCCCACTCTATGACTGCAAGGTGTCCAGGTCCTGTGGCTGCAAACCAAGCCCAAATCATCAGCCCTCCAGCACCGCGCGTGATGCTCATACACTGTGTTTGGTTTTCACCAAACATGATGGATGCTGTACATTATAACCAAACATCTCCACTGCGGCCTTGCCTGTCCAAAGGACAATGTTCCAGAAGTCTTGTGATTGGTTCAGATGTAACTTTGCAATCGTAAGTGATGCTGTCATGCTCATTTTTGAGAGGAGAGGCATTCTCCTGGCAGTCTCAGTTGTAGCTCTTTAAACAGGCTGACCTTGGGGTGAATTTGACTTGCATGAAGTTCCTCAGGCCAGACTTCTGCAAGTCCCAACTGGCCAATCAGAGCAGGTCTTAATCTCTGGACAGTCTTGACTGGGGAAAAAGCGCTGCTGTCATATTTGAGTGATAGCGTAGTGGTTTACACTTTCACCTGACAAGAAAGACGTCCCTGCTTCTATTCCAGGTGGGGATACAAGCCCCTGTCACCATGGAGGGCTGTGTCATGAAGGTCATCCGGTATAAGACCTCTGCCAAATTACTAATGTGGATTAATACACTGGCAACCCTTTACAAAGAATACAAGGGAGCAGCTGAAGGTACATGGCAGGAGGAGAGTTTGCAGACCCAAATGTTGGACTGCAGGACACAGAGCAAGGAAAACTCAAGGCAAGCTTTATCTAAAGCTGTAGACCATGAAAACAGAACTGAAGCCGGTAACACTGAGCAGAAACACACACTGCCAGAGGGACAACGCAACAACAGACTGAAGAGAGACAGGGATAGAAGTAGATTCAGAATATGACTAACGACAAACAGGAGCGAGAGGAGCACAGGTGACAACAATCAGGGGAGACAGGAAGCAAACAAAACACAGTGCACAGGACAGAACAGGAAATGCACAACGGCAAAACTACACAGTGGAGGCTGAAGCAATAAAAGCAAAACATAAAGCATTTAGGAAACTGAACTCCAACCAAACCTCATGAAACGAGAACCTGAATACATAAAGAGGAAGCCAGAAATAAACATCCTGGAAACTAACAAAGAACTCAGTCCTACAACCACAAAAACTGCACTGAATTCATGGCAAAGATGACAGGACATTCGAAACATGACACTCACTGGTCAGAGGTTATCCGTCCAGTGAGGTGGCTCTAATCACCATTATGTTTGGTGTTAATGGTTTCCAGAGGGTAGACCACTTCTTTAACACCACAACCAAAATGGATAAAATGTTTTGCAAGAGCTACAAATGCTAAACCCAGGCTATTGATCTCTCCCAGTTTAAGAGCTGAAATGTATCAGCGAGGTCTGCTGGAGCTCCATACCTCCACTGAGTGCAGCAAATTAAACAGAGCAGGGTCACACATTTCTCCACAGCCATGCAGAGCAGAGAGCTGAAACAGCCAACAATAAAAACAGGAAATGGAAGCTGGCCAGAAATACACACATTAATATTAACAGTTTATTACAGAGTTTATTACAGGGGTGCTGATAAACTGTCAATAAGGCAGTGTATCTTGTTTTATAGTAATATCTGGTTTAGAAACACTGATAAGCAGACAAACTTATTCTAAGCAATGAAAACTGATTGTTCTACACTTAAAGGCAAACAACATAGAGAGTTTTAAGTGGAAAAATCAAAGAACCTATAACCCCAAATTCATACAAAACACCTAATACAACGCCATCGTTCAAAAGGTGAATCAAAGCTTCATTTACTAACTGTTGGTTCAGGAGTCGCTGACCATCACTCTAGTCTGTCGTCTACATGTGAGGACGCCTCGTTTTAAAACCCGAGTCCAGAAAGGTTGGACGCCTCTTAGAATATAAATAAAAACACAATGCAATGATTTGAAAACTCAAAAGCCAATGTTTTATTCACACAGGAAACATATCAAATGTTTAAAATGAGACGTTTTATTATTTCATGGAAAGTACTGGCTTATCTTGAATTCGATAGCGTCAGCAGCCCACTTTATTACTGTGCGTCCACAGCGATCCATCAGTGAGTTCAGTCAGGACCACAAGTGTCAAAAGAAAAATGCTGCAGTAATCTGTAATCAGCTGTGCAGCTTTGTTCTGGAACCTCCCTGTCTGAGGCCATGTGTCCTGGCCCTGGGTTTTTGTATAGTTTTCAGTTTCTTTTATGGTTTTGAGCTTCTTAGTCCTCATGCTCTGTTTATTGTATTCTCAGATTATGTTTAAGCGTCACTTCCAGCCCCTGTCTATGTTTGGTTTGTTATTATTTCTCATTTATGTCTCCTCTGTGTTATCCTCCTGTGTTTATGTCCTGCCAATTGGGTCTCGTCTATGTTCTCAGTATGTGTCTTACTTCCTGTTTTACCTAAGTAACCAGTCATGTCTCATGCATTGTGTTCAGTTTTACTTCTTGTGCTCCCTTCCCATCTGTGTCCACTTTGACTCTAGTCTTTTGTGTTCACTTTTACCACATCTGGCCTTGAAGTCTGCACTTTGGGTCCTCAGTCTCCACCACATGCCGGAATCCTGACACTACGTGAGTTCATGGGAGGGTGGCGACTACCCCAGAACAGAACCATGACAGTTATTGAAAAGCAATAACTAGTGATGGTGGAAACGGAACGTTCAAGAGATCGAAACAGTGGTATAAGATTCGATCTTTTGGAATGCTCAAAACGTCTCACCACAGTGACATCTGGTGGCCAAATAAATGTAGGACTAAATTTTTTCACTCAAACAGTGGAATGTTTCTTGTCTCTTGTGACTTTTTGTCTTGGTTTGTAGTATTATTTGTATGGAAGAATATTTATTTTAATCAGTCATATGTGCAGGGGACGCTTCTGTACGTGTATAAATGAATTCTTTATTCAAAACATGACAAAACTCCACAAAAAACAAAATAAAAAAAAGGTTTTATTGAGTCAAGGTCGCCATGTTGCAATGAAACTAAAGTGAACACTAACTTAACACAAACAGACAGGGCCATACGTGGATTACTGTTTGCTAATTTACCTATTTTGAATTAAAGAACAAGGTACTGTAATTTTAGTTTATACGGCAGGAATGAAATTCTATAAGTTGTAAAATCTTATTAATGTAGCAGTAGCATCAAAAAGGTTAAAGTCAGGAGTCAGTTTTTTTAAACACCTATATTATGAGAAGGTGCACTTTGGCGTTGGCACCATTCACCACTGACTCATTTCCAGTCATATCTGTCAAATCTGCAGCTCTTCAGTTGAGTCAGTGAGATCCATTCAGCTTTGTGCCTGCTTCCCTCTGCACACATCAAACAGACACAGAAAGCAGTAATCGAATTTACTGCTTTAATTTTTCACTTTGATTTAATTGTTAATTTTTAATTGAGTGCCAGTTCTATGTTGTTTAGTGAGCTTATCAATGGACAGTTATACAGCAATCAGAATACAATCTCCAACTCTTCCCTGCTGATTAAAGTAATAAAAGTGTGTTTCTCCAGGAACCGGCAGAGAGGAATGCACTCAGCATTCCCCAGATGATTAAGACACCCAGTCTGCTCATGGAGCCTCTACTGTATGGTGGGAACCTCTGTGTGATCTCAGTGATTCTGATTCACAACAGTGACTGCTGCCGTGAAGTCAAAACCTGGACAGATTCCTGACAGAAGGAGTCAGATGAGGTTCTGACACATTTTACATATTTATCTATTTAATTTTAATTTGCCACTGAAAAATGAAGCCATGATGAATGTTCCATAAGCTGCAGTTCCTCCAACAGCCACTTGAGGCTGGCTCCAAAAGCGAATCAATCCCTGTTGACTCGCATGAAAAACAGTTTTGCAAGTGTTCTAAGTATTTTGTCCCCTATGTCATCCCCTACATCAGGGGCTGACAACCTGCACTATCAAAAGAGCCATTTTTCACCAATTTTAAGTAAAATAATCTGCATGGAACTGCAAAACATGTTTGACACAGCCCATTAAGTATGAGTAAGTCCTAAAACAATAATACCATTTTGTGTTGTATTTTTAAAATCATAGAACAAACAGACTTCAAATGTTTTAGTTTCTAAAATGATCTTGATAAAGAAAATGGATTCATTGTGAGGTGAAGGACTATCTGCTTAAAAAAATGCAACCCCCCCAACACACACAAGGTTCTGACATTTCACCAAAGGAAGCACTAATTAATTTAAGCTTAAATATAAAGTTTTAACACATTTATTCACCAAATAACCAAAAAATAACAAGAACATTCCAACTTCTGTGACCTCAGGAATCTCTTTGTTATTACTACATGCAGACCTGCTGTGCTTCCATGTACATTAATCGTTCCACCAAAGACCCATTTGGAGCCAGAAAAAATACTGACGTAGCCTACTTTGCTATCTTTGATCCTTTTATACTCTTCAACAAATTTAAAGTGTTTATTGTGGAAATGCTCTCCAACATTAATTTTTCGTTGCTTTCTTAGCTCAGATCAAGCATGCTCTTAAGCAGACAGTTTTGACAGTGAAAGCAAAACCGCTCATTTATTTATTGTCAAAGTCCTCAGGGAGCCACTGGAGATGGGAAAATGTGCAAGTGGTTCTGAATCCACGGGTCTGAGATCCCTGCCCTACTGTATGTTAATGGGATCAACAATATGTAAGAGGTTAGATGACTGAGATGTTATTTGAATGAAAAAGAACTGATTAGAGATGGATGAAGCCACACACTGGTTTCTGGACTCCAAAATTAAGTGTTTAGGATGCTGCCATTAAAAGTGACCATATTTAGAGAGCGGGTGGAGCACTCAGTCATAATCTGTCATGCTAGAAAGCTTGGTTAGCAATCTGCATCCATAAACTGTTCAGGTGTAATATATACACTGAATGTACACAACCCTACAAATTTAACTGGCCACTTAAAATTTTTCCTGACAAATTCCTCCTGAAAGCAACACTTTAAACTAACTTGAGCCTGGAGAAAATGGATAGGCTGAGATGTTTTTGAGAACTTTTCTTTCGTAGGAACCAATGAACTTGAAGAACCACAGGGAGAGTAGTGAAGTCAGCAGGTCCCAAAAAATGAACGCATTGTAGAGGAACCAGAGAAAGCTGTAGCTTCAACCGATATCCACAAACTGACAATCTGCCAGCACTTGACTTCTGACCTCACTGTGGCAGGAAATCATCCTGCAAACTTACTGAAAGCTGGGATTTCAAAACAGCATTACATCACCTACATCTTATACAGAACACCTTTTAATTATAGACCACAGAAGTGGAGCTACCTCATATCAAGTCACCACAGCCTGAAACCAGCTGAGCCTCTGATATGACGGAGGAGAAGGTGTTGGAGGTGCAAGCTATAATTAAGAGCCTGAAATTAAAAGTCAGCTGAGCCACCACTTGCTTTGATATGGAGCGTGTTTTCGCTCGAGACGCTTTGTGGAGAACATTCTTTGGAGGTTGTGTCATGAGAAGGCAGCTGTGTGTTCATCTTCAACACAACAGGATGAAGAGGCTGTTTGCAGCTTTTCCCAATGGAAACATTTGTTTGATGTAACCAGACATCCGTGAAACCCTGTAAACCAGAGAGGCAGGCACTGCGGCGGAGGGAAACCACTGTCCAAACGTGCTGAGCTTTGAGGTTCACAGCTGGGAAACATGACGACAAAATCTTTAAACTGCATTATCACCAGGAAATAAAATAACATGCGGCCACACATTTAGCTGCTCGTACAGGAAGTAATGGGACAAGAGACGAGTGAATGAATAATGTTTCCACTTAATGGCTTCCTGGGTTCTCATGACTACACGGAGAAGGAATTCAACCATATTTAGTTTTGTCAGACTTGTATGATTTACAGTGAGAACAGAGCCAGACAAAGTCTAATTCAGGCCTTCAACAAGTTTTGATGTCTACCAAATTCCACGGACTCTCAGGTTTGGTGACTTCATTTTGTTGGACAGTTTCTGTGATTCATGTGTTGCCACACAAGCAATGCATTTAAATTATCAATAAATTCTTAAGCAACATGTTTCCAAAACCAACCATTCATCCATCAGCAGCAGTCTAAGCAGAGACGCCCAGACGTCCCTCTGCCCGGTAGCCTCCAGCTCTTCTCTTCCCAAGCAGCTGAGAGATAAAATCTCTCCAGCTGCTGAGCTCCTCGCCCTATCTCTAAAGGAGAGCCCAGACATCTTTAAGAGGAAGCTCAGTTCCACCATTTTTATCCACAGTGTGATTCTTTCCACCCAAAGATCATGGCCATAGGTGAGGGTATGAACTTTGACTAATAAATCAACAGCTTAGCTTTCACACTCTGCTCTCTCTTCCCAGTGATAAATCAGAGCAGCATCCAAATCAGCAACAACTCCTATCCGACCAGCAGTTGGAACTCCACCCTGTTCCGACTGAGAACCATGGTCTCAGACTTTGAGGTTGCTAATCATTATTCTCACCATTTCACAATCAGTTTGAAACTGCCCCAATGCAAACTAGAGATCCTGACTCAGTGGAGCCAATAGAGCCACATCCTTTGCAGAGGCGTGATCCACCAAACTGAAAACCAAACTGTCCACTCCTAGAGATTTTGTCCATGAAAGTTATTAGACTGGTACTTATATAGAGCTTTTCTACTTTAACTAAGCACTCAAAGTGCTGTTTACTACAAGCCTCATTCACCCATTCACACAACGCTTTATTCTATGCCTTAAGCACATTTTACCCATCATGCACACATTCACACTCTGATGGATGCAATTTGGGGTTCAGTGTCTTGCCCAAGGACGCTTTGGCATGTAGACTGGAGAAGTCAGGGATCAAACCTCCAACCTTCATGTTGAAAGACGACCCGCTCTACCTCCTGAGCCACAGCCGGCCCTTATGATGAACAGAACTGGGTCTGACTTATTGCTGACGATGTGAACCAAGCTCTCACTGCAGTTGTACAGGTACTGAGTGATCTGTAACACTGGGCCTGATACCCCACACTTCAAAAGCACCTCCACAGGGCACCCCAGGGGACCCGGGCAAATGCCTTCTCCAAGTCCACTAAACACACGTGGACTGGTTGGGCTAACTCAACCCTGGGTTATCTTTGAGAGGATAAATGTATTTTATTGGGATTTTATGTGATAGAACAACACAAAGTAGTGCAATGAAAGGAAAATGATTCATGGTTTTTGAGATTTTTTACAAATAAAAATCTGAAAAGTGTGATATAAATACTCTTGCAAGGCACTGTACATCACCAGGATGAAAACCACATTATTACTACTGCGTTTGAAGTTTCCAAAACTCTTCAAACGGTTTGTCTATGAGAAACTTCTGTAAAATATTTTCCACCCCAACACCCAAAAGCCAATCATCTGTTTAATAACAGGCAAACCAGGAAACCACCAGCCAGCTCCATGACACTCCATGTCCGTCAGCGCTAACACAAATGGGTCTGAAAAATGAAGCTTGTGTGGAAGTGCCATAAACCCGCATTCTTTCTAAAGGCCAGCAGGGGGTGGCTCCCCTAGTTGAATAAGAAAGAACTTACATTGTATGGAAGTCTATGGGAAAATGGCCCTTCAGCTTCCTTGATCTGTGTCCTGGGTAAATGCTTTCCTGATGAGTTTACAGGCTAGTTTGCTATTTTAAAGTTTCATTTCATAAAACATGATGTTCATTCTGTACATTATAGCACAGATTAGAGTAAAAAAAAAAAGAAAAGATAAATCAGGGTATGATTTAGGGCAACCTTGTGATTGACAAGTGACCATCATAGGAGGTTGACAGTCAGATCCACCCCCAGCTCATCACATCTGGTTTCCAAACACTGAGATGGTAATGGTGAAAAGGCTCAGGTTCTAGGCTGTATAAAACCCAGAGCTGATCACGTGACAGGCTATAACAGTGCTATAAAACCCAGACATGAGAAGTACATTCCAAAAATACAGTATAACAGAAAAATGCATGCATTCAGTATAGACAGAACAAACAGCAAAACACACATTATGTGTGAGTTCCTTTTTATCCTATTAGAAAACATTTAGGATTTCCATGATTTCTGCTGCTCTAAGTGTACTCACATGTTCTCCTCCGTCGGTATCTCACCCTCCAGAGATGGCTCGCCAGGCGCCGAGCCGCTGTTCCTCCGACGGAAAGCCTCTCGAGCTCTTCGACGGCGCTCCCTCTCCACCTCCTCAGCATCTTCAATGCTCCTTTGAGCCGTGAGCCTGGAGCAAAGGGTGGACGCAGTTTAGAGAAGAAGAAGAGGGTATACAGCGTTTGACATGAAACATTTCCAGCTATGTCAGCTTAAAAATGACTTTAGTAATGCTTCTCGTGATTTTTTTCAGCCACAGCAGTGTAGTTATAGAAGAGCTGCAATCTGGTGCACATGAGCGGGAGGAAAAGAGACAGACTGTACACATTTCACAACATACAGGTGTGTAAGTCCGAAAGGAGCTCCATCAAGTCTGTTCTTTAATTCATTTTATATAATTATTCCACATTTTAAAGCAGAGAACACAACAAGTAATAATTACTGCAATGACACAAATGCAGTCCCTTTTTCATGTTCGCTTTTTGTTTGTATTTTGAGTAATTATTTCCATTACGTGCAGTATTGCTCCACATAAAGTACTGCTTTCATCAGAGCTGGTTGGGAAACATTAAAACCTTCATCGTGTACCACGGATGACCCAGATTCCTGACTCACGGTCGTCTCTCAGGCTCCTGGGTTTCTGAACAGAGAGGGGGGCCAGAAGAACATCTGCCGGGCCTCAGATGAGAACTGACACCGCCTGTTTATGTGCCAAATAAACACCAGTGCTCTCCACCTCGTGTCAGCATGACATCACAGTATTTATTACAAACACAGTTAATCTTTATTTATCCAGAGACGACCAGCCAAACACGAGCAACATCCTGATTTACACTGACACGGGGAGATCTAAGGCCAGTAACCCAACTGGTGTATAAATGGTGACATACAGAAAAAACGGTTCCACATTTTCTTTTTTTATTTGGAAATACACAAAGTTATTTCTGGATCTATAACAACACTTTGGTTGAAACATGCACGCATAGATTAAAATACAGGCCACAGAAACAGCACATGTGGGTCTCAGTGTGCTGGAACGCTTCAGATATCCTCAACTTTAAATCAGAAAATAATCAATTTAGCAGTCGTCTAAGAGAAGAGAGAGCCAAGTGTGTTTGAGGTCAATATTAATTCATAGCTGATTAGCAGAAAAGTAAGCAGGGACCACTTTGATTAGCAGATAATAACTTCATTCTTTATTGAAGCTACAATAGTTATTTCAGTTTGAAAGAGCAGCAAATACGGTCCTGGATTATTCTAACGTGGCTAATCAGCCATCATGCTGAAGAAACAGCAGGCTGTTCTAACTGGTGCACATAAGTGAGTGTATGGGCAGGGGCATGTCCAGGGGAGGGGCATGGGCTGGCATCAGCTCCCTCTGAAATATGATAACCTCCCTGCCCTCCGAATAAATTGCATTATTATAGCTCAGAGCTACTACCAATAAAATCAACAATAGCTGCAACATTAAAGTGATAAACACATCAAGGAATCAAAAATTATGATCCACTTTGTGCAACCCTGATTCCAAAAAGGTTGGCAGGCTGTATAAAATACAAATAAAAACACATACACCAATATATTCCATTCACAAAAGAATGTAGAAAACATATCAAATGTTACCAGTGGGACCCAGCTTATCTGATTTAAGATTCTATATCTATATTTTTAATATATAATCTGCTCCATGGAGCTCCTTAAGTGAGATTAAAACCTTTAAGCAACTAAAGTATTTTCACTTTACAGAAGATTTGATCAAATTAGGTTTAAACTCTTGTGAACTCAGTGTTTATACTGATTTTATTTCTGATTCATTTTGTGTGAGCCCCTGGTTGCCTTGTTGTTAAACCTCCTTATAGCTGAAGGGATTTTTAAAATCTGTATTATTTATATACTGGTCTGAAGCTTGTGTATATGTTTGTGCTGCTTCAGAGGGACATCTGGAGGAACAACAGGTCAATAAGCTCCATGTGGCTGCTCAGGGGTCGAGTTACTAAACTCACATTTGGCTTCTGGGTCACTAATAGATCCGTAATGGGTCCCAGGATCCATCTGATCCTCCAGCCGCCAAACAGATTAATGCAGGAAAAAAAGGCAGTGTGACCTCTGACCCTCACAGACAAACTTTTACATGAAGTTCTGAGCTGCAGCGTCCTCTGACTCCTCACTCTGAGATCTCATCATAAATCCATCGTGCATCATCGCTGGAACAAACCGCTCTTTGCTCTTTGTTGAGTTTGTTGTCACACTTCGGGAAATTCAAAAATGAAGATAAACTTGAGTAATTTGGCTTCAGTGTAGCTTTTATGTTCATCTCCTGCTGCTGCTAACTGAGACATTTCAACTTTTATCTATTTTTTGTCTTTATTTTGTATTTCATGTTTAACATTCTACAAACAGTCCAAGAAGAAACACGCTGCGATTAAAGTGAATGCACTTTTACACTTCATCGTTTTAAGCTGTGATTAGCTCTAAGTAGGAGGCTCTGTGACTGACAAGAGACAGAGGCACTGATACGAATAACCAAAGAACACGCTGAAACGTATGAGCCTCACCACTTGAATGGAAAGTGGAAAAGTGCGTATGTGGTTGGGAGGAAACTACAGAAAACTATTAGCCGAATGTGCAGATCCCATCACTCGAATAAGGTGTTTCCTGAGGAAAAATGCTAAAAAGCACTGATGCAGACACGGTTAGAGGCTGGCTAAGGAAGCTCGTGACAGATGAAGAGACCAAAAACGGAGCTGAAAGAGAGGCGCAGCTTTCATCAGGTTCATTCACACGAATGGTCCTGTCATTTTGTTATACATGGTGCCAATCTTTATTCACAGTGGTAGCTCTTCTTCAGAAAATTACCCTGTGTCTTAGTGAATTTGAGAAAGCTTCCAGGACTTTTAATTTGAAAGCCAGCTGTTTATATTTCTGCCATCCTGCCTGATACTGAATGATCCGTCCTGACACACTGACCACTCTAAAACAAACGCTGCTTCCCCAGCGTCCGGCATTTCAGCACGTAGGCTCTATTCGTTTTTAAGGCCACCTCAGCAAAACACCCGGCTGACCCGCATCCATCTGTACACCTGTCTTTCCACCCCGCCCCTTCTTTCATTTCCTATTTGTTCTTCCCTGCCTGCCTGCAGGAAGGCTGAATTTTGAAACAAGTGACCGGAGGAGGAAGAGATGTCAGTGCTGACAGGAGCAGCGCTTATCATTATCCTGTTTCAGATTTCTGAATCAGCA
>VUQH01003940.1:7754-33986 GCA_015106775.1 Etroplus canarensis | reverse complement strand
GGCAATATTATTAGAAAGCACTGCATACATTTTCATTGCTATGCAGGTGATACCCAGCTATATTTATCCATGAAGCCAGATGACACAAATCAATTAGTTAAACTACAGGCATGTCTTGAAGACATAAAGACCTGATTGGGCTGTAATTTTCTACTTTTAAATTCAGACAAAACTGAGGTTATTGTATTTGGCCCTAAAAGCCTCAGGAACATTCTTTCTAACCAGATGCTTAATCTGGACAGCATTACTTTGGCCTCCAGTGACACTGAGGAACCTTGGAGTCATTTTTGACCAGGATATGTCCTTTAATGCTCACATTAAACAAATATGTCATTGCTATCTGGCTGTTCTAAAAGCTCCGTAAAAGTGTTCAGTTGATCCAAAATGCTGCAGTGAGAGTACTGACAGGGACTAGAAAGAGAGATCATATTTCACCTATATTAGCTTCTCTTCATTGGCTCCCTGTTAAATCCAGAATTGAATTTAAATCCTTCTACTCACTTACAAAGTCTTAAACAATCAGACCCCATCTTTAAAGGCCTCATTGTACCATATTTTCCCAGTAGAGCACTTCGCTCTCGGAGTGCAGGCCTACTTGTGGTTCCTAAAGTTTTTAAAAGTAGAATGTGAGGCAGAGCCTTCAGCTATCAGGCCCCTCTCTAATTCAACAAAAACTAAGCTAAAATGAAGCCATGTATGCAAAACTAATTACAACTCACTATTTAGCAGCTTATGGAACCACCTTTAGCAGCAATAACTTGAAGTAATAATTTTCTGCATGACTTTATTTATCTCTCACATCATTCTGGAGGAATTTTGGCCCGCTGTTCTTGCAGTGTTTGCTTCAGCTCATTAAAGTTTGTGGGCATTATTTTATACTCAACTCTTTTAAGGTCCCGCCACAGCATTTCAAGCATTTTGAGGTCTGGACATTGACTGGGCCTTTGAAAACACCTTGATTCTTTCACATTTATCTCTTGAAAACTTTGGTATACAGAGGAGTTCATAGTAGACTCAATGACTGCAAGGTGTCCAGGTTCTTTGGCTGCAAAACAAACCCAAATCATCACCCCTCTACCTCTGTTTTTGACAGTTAGTATGACGTCTTTGTACTGATATGCTGTGTTGGTTTCTCACCAAGCAAGGCACTGTGCATTATGGCCAGACATCTCCACTTTGATCATGTCTGTTCAAAGGACATTGTTTCAGAAGCTTTGTGGTCTGTTCAGATGCAGCTTTGCAAACCTAAACCATGCTGCCATGTTCTCTATAGAGAGAAGATGCTTTCTATTGACTACCCTTCCAAACAAGCCATACTTGTTTAGTATTTTCCTGATTGTACTGTTATGAATTTTTAACATGTTAAGTATGGCCTGTAGACTCTTGGTTGCAGCTCTTGGGTTTTTTGCAGTTTCTCTGGGCATTGCTTGGACTTTGTGCTGAGATGTCCACTGCTGGGAAGGATGTCAAATGTCTTGGATGTTTTCCACTTGTAAATAAGCTTTCTCACTGTAGAATGATGAATTTCAGATTGTTTTGAAATGGCCTTATAACCCTTCCCAAATTGAAGTCATTACATATGTCTTTCTCCTTTGGTATTATGTGAATGCTCCAGACCAGCACCTGCCAAATCTTCTGCTTTTATAGATTTGATCAGTTAATCGAGGCCATTTGATTAGCAGCATCTGGCTGCTACTTACCTCCTTAACTCCTATGGAAGCGGTGTATTTAATTTTTCACATACAGCTTCTTCATTTTGGTTGCATGTACCTAATATCAAGACCTGCTAAAGACCAGATGGTTTTTTATTATGTCCTGATATGTAAAACTTCTAAATTAAAAGAGGATGTACTTTGTTATTCACATGACTGTAAATATGTGCATCCTGGGATGTAATGCAGCGCCAACAGTAATGTACTATGTACCATTTTAGGTGCTAAAAGAAATCGAACATGCCGCTGCAGACTTGAAGTTGGTCAGGAAATCCATCTTGGCAGACGAAGACCAGCAGCAGCAGCAGCAGGAGGAGGAAGAGGAGGAGGAGGATGACGAGGACAGAACAACAGTCAGCTTCCTCAAGAAGAAAAAACGAATCCTGACAAGTTTTCAGAACAGTTTTTTCTCTGGATGCACTCCAATCAGAGAGGAGTCTTAATGTGGAAATTAGTTTTTAATGTGTTTTTAGTTCAATGTTGTCAGTCTTTTTTATATGTGATTAAACTGTAACTTGAAAGTAGCTGTTGATTCTAAAACTTCTGTTTTCAGTAGAGACTAATGAAAGGACTGTGACTAGCACTAAATTGTTCACACCGAAATGATCAAGAAGCCTGTATATAGCTTTCAGTTTTGTCATTTGATATCTCCCCCAAATAATAAGAATAAACTTACTTCTCTAATATGTTAAATTAATAGTCACACACATGTACCCACACACCTTCTTGAGGAGCAAGCTTTGGGTTTTTCACTGCTTTTAGTATAAGAGCTGAATAAAGACTTAAAGTCAACTCTTGAATATTGATTTTTGAAAAACAGCATATTGTTTCTTTTTTTTATCTGTTTAAAATCTAAGCATCCTAACTTGAAGGTAATTTATTTGAATCCATGGGGTAGGATTGATTTTTAACTTCTGACTCACTTTCATAGCTTTTTAGGTTATTATGTGTAAATGTTGAATGAAAAATAAACTTTAAACTGGAAAGCTATTTTAAATTCATCACTGTGTGTGTGCATTATGCCCTGAGTGAGTAGTATGAGTACTGAATATATAAGAAGTAAATACTTTCCTTCGAGTCAAACTCTCAATACATTCAACTAGATGACCAAGTTCTATATTGTTTTTTTTTTTTGTTTTTTTTAAGGTAGGTTTCATGTTTTGCTGCTTAGAAAATATTTTGTTATTTTCCTATCCACTGGTAACTACACACGTTGGTCCAAGGGCTTCAGCTTGTAGCCATGTTAGCATTTTTCATTGTGATCCTCCGTGTTTGTGTTGGTTGACCGAACCTGATTCTGGCCAGCATACAGTTTCTGGTTTCTTCTGAAAGTATTGTGTAATGCATTATTGATCATCTCCCCTCAGGTCTTCTGCAGAAGAACAACAAAGTTAAAATGATGAATCATGCTCTGCCTTCTTCAGTCATCTAATTGTGAATTGAATGTACAGTATTTGTGTCTTGGATTAGTCTTTAAACAAAACATGCAGCTGAAAATAAGGGGACTTTTTCCACCAGATCCTGATTGGTACTTGACTTTTGAGTCACGTTTGGCATTACTGTGCCGTAATGTCTTGTTTTTTGAGCGATAAAGCTTTTATGATGTCCCATTCTATATCTACATTAATATGGAGTTGTTCCACTTCCCTCTTCTGGGAAGGCTTTCTACAAGATTATGTAGTGTGTCTGGGAATTTTTGCACATTCATCCAGAAGAGCATTTGCGAGGTCAGATATTGATGCTGGCTGAGAGGGCCTAGCTTGCAATCTCCATTCTAGTTCATCCCAAAGTGCTGGATGGTTCCGCTTTGCAGTAATACATTTACATTTACAGGAAGAAATCTCATCAGCTGACTTAAACCAGCTTATTATATGAGGGGCAATAAGTGATTTTTCATCGTATACTACATATATAAAATACACATACATTAAGAATTCTGGTGTGAGAAGAGCAGCTTTTACAGATGAGACTGACATGACAGCTTTTGTCATCTGCACATTGCAAATAAGCTCCACATGAGTACTCAGCTCAAGGCTGGCAGCAGTTGCTGCCATGTTTGAGCTCCAATGTCCACTTAGAAAACTGAATAAGCAATTACTGGTCAACATGCCTAGAGCAGTTAATATGAATTCACTGCATAAAAACATTATAATATACCTGCAGGGAGTTGGTTTGGTTTTTCATGAAGACGACTTCAAGGCGCTGTTGACATTTCTCACTACCAAGCATGTGTCTTCATTTAGAATAAAAGCTCTCCACTTGGTGGCACTTTACATCACTGCCAGTTCTTCTCCATGCACGCCCTAAACATTTTCACCTGATCAAGAAGCTCTGAGCAAGAGATGGCAGCTCCCCAGGCCACACAAAATGTAAGACAGAGCCATACTGTTAAAATGAAAATCTGCTATTTTTCTCCTCAAAGATAATTAGCATTCAGATTCAAGCAAAAACACCAGGAAGGGACATGGAGGTGGAGGACTAAATTGCAGATTTAGGCTAAATAAATAAATAAATAAATAAAATAAATAGATGAGGATTTGCATGAGGCACAACAGGCACATCTAGTTTAAGAGGAAAGAGATTTCGTCAGGCCTCAGGGGAAAAGGTTATGAAGGCCTCCTTCATGAATATAGAAGACATTTTGTCTCAATAACACAGCAGGATGGAAAGGAAATGAGATGTCTCTTGCATTTGATTAGATTCAGGCATGAGGGTTGAGGCTTTATTTGGAAATACTTTGAGGATGAGTTGTCTGTCACAATGTGCAGTGCACATCAGATTCAGGAGTGGAACATAGAAAATTTGTTACACGTCCAACTAAAAAGTACGATAACCGTACAATGATAATGGCTCTCTGCTCTCATGAAATCATAATGGTTCCTGCTCAGGAGGCTATTCTGAGGTGGAGGCCTTTTTTGTTTTTTGCAATGTTTGCTGGTCACCAGTAGAGGGCATTAAATGTCAGACTACTTCTTATTGAGAATAAATGATGACTCATGGGTTATTTTAGAATCAACATCTGATTTCAGCTACCATATTAGAGATTGCAGTTCACCAGTGAGCCTCAAACACTCCAATATGAAAGGGATGACCTACCTTCACCCAAGAAATTGAAGGCTTTAATTTGACTTTTTGATATTTTTCAAAATGTTCTGATAGCTTTCTTAAGATGCAATACTATAATGTTCTAAATTATAAATAATGTTCAGATACATACCTTATTTTTTATACACTGAAACTAACTACACGTGCATGTAGCCATTTCATTCAGCTCAAAATATATGAGCACAGAGTAGAAATGAAGACTGTGGGAAAGTGCTGCTATATTTTAAACCAAAAGCAAATTAGATTAAAACAGAAAATCCATGAAGATTATATTTAGTGTTGTCATAGATTTTAAAAACTACTCACATTCATAGATGTTTGGAGGTCTTTGCACTGTGCGCATTTTAAGTTTTGCAAATACACAGTTTATTAATAAAAGTCACAAAAAATCCACAGCATTATGCTACACAAAGCCACTTTTTTTGGGGGGGGGGGAATTTTTCGTCAGTGGTGAAGTCACTGGGGAAAATGTAGCAATCGAAAGTGGATTTTCATTCAATTTTTAAAAAATAATTTAAATAAAATTTCATGATTTATATTCAAATTTTATGCAGAACGTTTACATCCATCTTTGTTTTTTTCTCATTTCCTATCCACAGAGGTGAAAATTTGAGCAAAAACACTGATTACATTGGATACTTAAATAGTTTTGATGTGACTGAAAGCATAATGGTTGAACAGACTTGAGGCCCTTAATGCAGTGAAATGACCCAGTTTTACCTTTGCTTTCTTCTTCTTTCAGTTAGTTGCTTTAGGGGTCACCACTTTGGATTATCTGCCTCCATCTCACCCTATCCCTTAATTCCTATTCTGTTACTCCAATCCTCTGCATGTCCTCCTTCACTAAATCCTACACCATGGTAAAACAGTTTGAATCGACCTCAAATGCTTCTGGCCTTGTTTCCCTTCCACATACCTCCACTGTGGTCTTCCTCTTTTTCTCCTGCCTGGCAGCTCCAGCTTCAACAGTCTTTACCTAATATACCCACAATCTCTTCTCTGCACATGTCCAAACCATCTCCACCTCGCCTCTCTTATTTGGGTGGTATTTGACATGCCTAATAACACTTTTCAAGCCCCTCAATGTGCTTTGCTTACTATTAAATCTTTCTCACTAAATGAGTCAGTCAGTCAGTCAGTTTTTGAAAACATATATACACTACAGTCCATAGCATACATAAGGTGTCGTTTTTGTATCGTTTTTAGGCGTTTAACACTAATCTATAGTCATGTGGAAAAAAGGACACACTCTATTAATTTTAAAATTTTGAAGGCATATCAAGTATACTACAGAATGATCTGGTCCTTAGTAGATTCCAAGATGAGGTAAATACAGCCTCAGATGAACAGCAGCACATGACACATTATACCATGTCATTATTTGCTTCATAAAACTTTGACTAAAAGCCAAAAAGGAAAAATGCAGAAGTAGTGTGTGGAAAAACTAAGTAGCAGCCAGGTGCTGCTAATTAAATGTACTTGATTAACTGATCATCAGCCAGTGTAACCACCACTATAAAAGCAGAAGTTTTGTCAGGTTGCTGGTCTGGAGCATTCAGGTGTGTGTTAACTCAATGTCAGAGAGGAAAGACATCGGCGATGACCTTAGAGAAACAACTGCTGCTGTCCAGCAATCTGGGAAGGGTCAGTGAGAAAGATTGTTCACAAGCAGAAAACATTCAAGACATTTGCCATTCTTCCCAGAAGTGGATGTCCCATCAAATTCACCACAAGATCAGACTGTGTAATGCTCAGAGAAACTGCAAAAAACCTAAGAGCTACAGTTCAAATTAGAAAATGACACAACAAATACGCTTTATTTGAAAGGTTTGCGAGGAGAAAGCTTCTTCTTTCTTACATTTGGCAAAAATCATTCAGTTAGTCATGAACTCCTCTGAATACCAAAGATTTTTAGAGTCAAATGACCGTATGTCCAGCGCCTAAAGCTCAACCCAAACTGGGTCATGCAGTAGGACAATGATCCCAAGCACATCAGCAAATCTGCATCAGAATGGCTAAAAAAGAAAAGAACTGAGGTGTTGCAATGGCCCAAAGTCCAGACTTCAAGTGGATCATTTTAGTGAGATGTTAAGAAAGCTGTGCATAAATAAATGCCCGCAAACCTCAATGAATTGAAACAACCTTGTTAAGAACAGAATGCTAAAATTCCTCTGCAGCAATGTGAGAAACTGATAAAGTCCTAAAGAAAATGATTACTTCATGTTATTGATGCTAAAGGCGGTTCTACAAGCTACTGAATCATGAGGTGTGCTTAGTTTTGCACACATGATTTCACCACTTTGGCTTCATTTTTGGCGAATAAATAATACCGTTATGGAATCTGTTGTGTTTTATTTTACCCGAGGTTAGATTTAAATAATTTTAGAACCTGCCGAGGACCAGATAATCTTTTAATTAAGCATTAAAACCTTAGAACTGAAAGAGGATCAACTTTTTTTTCCATGATTGTACATCTGTATGGGTGTGGTTTGATCAGATTTGATGTATAATGTTCAAACAGCTCATAAATAGTCATTTGATTTGATTCAAATATTGTTTCAAATCCTGATTGGGCCACCGAAGTATGTGATGTTGCCTTCATCCATCTGAGCTCCACCACCTCTAAAGAAGCAGGAAGTACTTAGATAACAAGCAGAGCTCTCTCGAGTGAAATAAGCTAAACTGTGGAGCAAAGATAATTTACTCATAAGGGATACTATGGGTCATAAGAATATGTTTGCAGGACCTTTAAGCACCGTTCTCTTACTGTTCCAAGTATTGTCACATGTTTGGCACAAGTGGACCAAAGTCCAGCAAATCTCTGAGGGTAATTAATCTAAAGCAAGAAATGATAAAACCAGGCCCGGCTTTAAACCCAAATAATCAGCAAAAAGAAAAGAAAAATAAGCATTGTGGAATTAGAGACTGTAACTACCAAAGGGTTTAAATTTGGCCTATTAAAAAGAAAACTGGAATGAGTTGAAGAATGTCAATAACCCTGACTGAGTCAATCATTTCTGTGGTGATATCTTCATGTAACTGCACCAATCTCAGCTAAGATTGGAGGGTTGCATGTGACCTTGTGCATGAGATCATTTCATGCTTAATAAACTGATGTTGCTATCTGATCTAAATTGCCCCTGAAATGATTACAACCTCAGGCAAAGTCGATTCAGAGACACAAGAAACAACTTATCTGTGTGGCAGATTAATGCTGTGCACATATTCTCTCTCTTAGAGACACTGGACTCTGCACTCAGGTGGAGCAATCCCTTGAACTTTTGAGATAAGATATCCCAAGTGCATGAATAAAAGAGGTGTTAAAAATGCCATTACTTAAAAGAAAAATATCTATGCTCGAGGAGTTTGTGCTGTATGTTAGTGAAGACATTAAAATTGCCTCTCAAAAGAAGAGTAGGGTACAGTGAAACAACTTCTCTTCCAGCCTATGACCACTGTGTTTCAGTATGAATCGGATCAGTAAATATCACAACTCTTTTCCCTTGTTAGTGATTCCATCTATCCATCCATCAGGGTCATGGGGGGGCTCTGGAGCCTATCCCAGCTGTCACAGGGCAAAAGGCGCTGTACACCCATAATAGGTCGCCAGTCCATTGCAAAGCCAACACACAGAAAAGGACAACCATTCACGCTCACATTCACACCTACAGTCAACTTAAAATTGCCAGTTAACCTAACCCCTCTGCATGTCTTTGGACCGTGGGAGGAAACCAGAGCACCCGGATAGAACCTACACAAGCACGGGGAGAACATGCAAGGTCACACAACTCAGAAGGGCCTAAGCTGGCAGGCTCCAGGATTCAAACCCCAACCTTCTTGCTGTGAGGTGACAGTGCCAAGCACTGCACCACCATCTTGCCCTTGTTGAAGATTATGAAACATATTAACTTATTATTCAAGCAGTGTTAGTTGAAGAAATGCAGAACACATGAGAATAAAGGACCCATGTTTTCAAAAGAGATGGGAAACTATGTAACATGCAAATAAGAACAGAACACCATGATTTGCATAATTTAAACCCTATATTTAATGCAGATAAAGCAATGTGTAAAATATTCAAGGAAAATGTTCATTTTGAATTTAATGCCAACAAGGAATTTTAAAAAATGATGAACAAAAACCCACTGGAAAAGCATTGCATAATTAAAAAAGCACCGGCTTAGTGCCAGGTTCACATCTAATGGGGTTGATTAGTATCATTATTGGGTATAGGGAGAATATGTAAACTATGTGAAAGATTGTGTGGACAAATATTTCAGTAATTTGAGAAGTCAGCAGAAGCAAGACTGAACACGTGTAAATAAAAGTGAGGCAAGTGGAATGGTGAAGAAACAAGGAGTTGAGGTAGTAAAGGTCTGAGTTTAAATGCCTGGGGTCAACCATCTAAAGCAATCGGCAGTACACAAGAAAGGTGAACATGAGGGTGGAAAATAGTGTCGGGGTGCTTTGTGACAGAATGATAGCAGCAAGAGTGAAAGGGAAGATTTACAAGATGGTAGTGAAAACTGCTATGAGGCATGGTTTGGTGACAGTGGCACTGACAAAAAGGAGGTGGAGCTGGAGGTGGCAGAGTTGAGGAAGCTGAGATTTTTGCTAGGAGTGACCAGGATGGACAGAAAAGGATTAGAAATGAGTACATCAGAGGACAGCTCAGGTTGAGCAGTTTGGAGATAAAGTCAGAGAAGCAAGACTGAGATGGATTGGACATGTTCAGAGTAGGGATAGCAGACATATTGGACAAAAGATGTTGAAGCTGCAGCTGCCCAGCAGGAGAAGAAGAGGAAGACCACAGAGAAGGTTCATGGATGTAGTGAAGGAAGACATGCATGTTGGCATAATCTGCTGTGGCAACCCCTCAAGGGAGCAGCTGAAAGAAGAAGAAGAAGAAGAAGAACTTTCTTAATCCCAGGGGGAAATACTTTGGGGACTTCATCATCTAGAGTCTGCTTCTTCTAGCTGCTCTCTTTAGGGGTCATCACAGCAGATCATCTAGCTCCATCTCTTCCTATCCTCTTGTATATGATATTAAAAGAGTCAGAAATTCCTGCGTGCAAAGGACTGAATGTCGCAGCACTCCTAAAAATTGTTTTTAGTACAGTTTGTCGCTAAATCCACAATTACAAGACTCCAAAAATGGAGTTTTAACCTAGAATTGCCACCATTTTAACAGTGTGTGGAGCAATTTTGGAACACTTTCTTGTGGTCCGAACACTCAAAATTTAAATTTCTTTTTGGAAGTCATCCTCTGTGCTAAATAAAGACCATCTGGCTTGAGGTTGCATTAGTGTGCAGATCATGCAGGTTTTTAGCAGCATATATTACCATCAAGATTATGTATTTTTCAGGGTAGGCCTTGCTTAATTCAGCAAGACAATGCCAAACCATAAACCGCACATGTCCAAGGTTCCATGAGTCAGAGAGCTAAATAAGATGTCTACAGACCAGACCTGTCACTGATTAAAAACATTTAGCTCATTTGAGACATAGAAATCTATAAAAAGAGGCCCCAAATTTTGGGCAGCTAAAATCCAGCAAAAATGGGGAAAATGGAGCTCCTTTAAACCAAAGCAAATCCGTGACTGTTAAACACTTCAGTATCAGTGGTTTGTGTCGCCCCTTTTGTTCTTTTGTTGTTTATAATTCAGGGATATTCAACACTTTTTTCCAGTTTATTTACTGTGGTTACTATTTATGACATTATCAATCATCTGCCTACATCAAAGTGCCCTCTACCAATCTTTAACACACCATTCAGTCAGGCTTTTATTGTGCTGTTGTTCACTCCAGCTCTAGTCCAAAGCATTCTGCTTCCTTGTGTGCTGCTGCTTCATACTTCTCAGTTGTATACCTGCTTATTCCACTAAGTGTGCACAGGTGTGTGCATGTATGCATGAGAAAGACGAATGCTACAGTAAATGTATGTTACACTCTCCTGCCACTGCAATACAAAAATTATCCTTTATAGTGGAGCTGAAC
The DNA here is from genome assembly GCA_015106775.1 of Etroplus canarensis. Taxonomy (NCBI): domain Eukaryota; kingdom Metazoa; phylum Chordata; class Actinopteri; order Cichliformes; family Cichlidae; genus Etroplus; species Etroplus canarensis. The sequence continues at coordinate 23,172 of VUQH01003940.1, read as the reverse complement.
TTTTTCAAACTCAGAAAAAACACATTTCATTGTGGGTGTATTGAGTTTTTTTTTCTTTCTTTCCCTGCAGGCCACGTGAGGCATTGAATACATATTTTGTGCAGTGGACAAAAGAGATGTGCTTTACGCTGGCCCTACCCTCCATGTCAGTCAGTGTGGAATCAGGATGTTGGACAGAGGGGCAGGGCGCTGGGCCTGTTAAATATTGACTGCAAGTGTAATAATTAACCTTCCACCAACTCCTGATCTCTTAAACTGGCTGCTGTGCCTCGTTGCCATTGCTTCGCTGTCATTGCTGACATTTACATCAAAAAAATGCACCTCTGCTGCTATTCACTGTCAGTATGACTTAGTCTGTGACTTCACCTGTCTTGGTCCTGTCGGCTGCATTTCTGTTCTGCTTAGCTGTAATTCCCTTTCTGCTGCTCCCAGCTCTGTCTTCCTGTGTCATGACACTCTGCTGCTCTTCAAACCTTTGGCCTCGTCTGTGAAATCCACTGGGCCATGTTGAATGTGAAGGTGAGTATGGCTTTTATTTTTTTTAAACAACTGACAAAAGCAACTGCTAAACATGGAAGATCTGTTTTCATCTCTCTTATATTCATGTATTAAGAACATAACTAACTCTTGTTTAAGTACTGTATCATTAGAGCTATTTGGATCTCTGGTCAAAAAAGACACATGTAAGCATCAAATTAATGTTAATGTGTCTGGCTGAAAGCAATTGGTGCCGTCTGATTCGTTCATTCAAAACAATTAAAACAAACCAAGTACGAGCACAGAGGGCCCAAGAGAGCTGCTAATCTTTTAATTGCTCTATTGTTCTGTTTTTTTCTGAGCACAGTTTTACTGCAAGGCAAAGTCTACAGAGACATAACCCTGCAAAGTGAACAAGAGGAGATGAAAAAGAACAAAACTTGCTACAAGACCTGAAAGTAATGTGACTGAAATTAAACTGAGTTACTGGCTTCATAATTACTTAGTAATGACGTAGTAATTATGAAGACTAATGTAAGTTTAAGCAGGAAATGCAGGGACGGCAGGTACACAGGTCAGACACACCCTTTTACAGACGCATTGAAAGGCACCCTCATGTTGACAACTACCATAAAATCTGTGTTATCTATATAGGCCTTGGCCCTTTGGCCATGCTGTTGGAGCACCATAAGCAATGATGCCGTTTACTTCAGGTTATAAAAACTGGGAGGAGGAAATTGCCAGGTCAAAGTCGCTTGCAAGAGGAGACTCCTCACATACTAAAGCAGCTGGCCCCAAGTCTAAATCTTTAGTTGATCTCTGGGCTTTCTTTTGCTCCTTCTCTCATCTTGAATAAACTGGAAGCGTGATCCAATGACAGGTTTGTTCACCTGTCAGAGCAGAGCTGTCTCAAGCAGAGGAGAGTGACGTTCTGTCATCAGCAATGGGTCTTCTGGTGCTTGCTGGATGTAACAGCAACTCCATGTGGAAACTGTGTCTGTTCCAGTGGAGGTGCTGTTACTTGCAGAGATTCACCACACAACGACGTGAAGCCTACACTGTACTGCTTTTATTTTCTGTCAAGTATTTTTTTTTTTATGCATGTGTACTCTGGCCATCTTTCTTCATCTCATGCTGGGAGATCATAATGTTCAGCTTGTGGCCAAGGAGTGATGGGGCACAAGGTGATGACCTATGAATTGACAGCCAGTGATTTCTAACCTCTGCCTGTCAGTTCTGTAGGCCACTGCTGCGTTTGTCCTTCTGAACATGTACTGATACACAAGTGTTTGGCTCTAATAAAGTTGCATTAATAAAAAAAAGTGACTTTTCTGATTTTAAAACTAAAAATTGTAGTTTTTGAAAAAGCATTTAAAGTGAATAAAGTCTTAATGTGTCACTCTATGAGTGTCTTTGAGTCTTCTGTTGAAATTAAAACCTATAAAAACGACTGCACCTCAAAGGGTGAAGTAATTAATGATGAGCTTTCCATGAAAGTGCATGAACAGTCACATGGATGCCAGAGTACTGCACACATATATTTATGATCTACTAATCATTACAGGATCATGAAAGGAACAGCAAAGAGGAAGTAACTTAAGTGCAAACGTGCTGATCTGGTGCTGAAGTGCAGCAGAATCTGAAATGTCTTCAGTGTCTGTAACTTAAGTGAGAAAGAGATAGTGTGAAGAAAACTGCTGGGTAGGCATCAAAGAGAAACTGATAAATGATTAAAAACTGATCTAAAAGCACAATTTTCAACACTGAAAATGGGATAATGAGTGTTTTCATAATAAATGATATGGCAGTGAGCTACATAATGTTCTGTCAATTAAAGTCTAGCCTCCAAACAAATCTAGAGTTAATTAAATCAGCCTTAAACAATATTGATTGATAATGAATGCCCTTTTTAATGTGTCATTCTATTAATAATTCACCATTTTAAATATGAAGTATTTTCACTGGACAGTTAACTGTCATGAATGGTTAATAATACACAAAATAGGACAACTTCTTATCAGCTAGACTGTGCATTCATATACATCATTCTGCTTTCATCTTTACATTGCAATATTGTTCCTCATAATACAGCATGTGACTGTGTGCTTATTCTGAAAATATGGATTCTGCGAAAAGTATTTCAAAGAAATATTTATGTTTGTTAGACAACCCAGTCCTCAACTCTGCTTGTTTTCATCACTAGGTTATGGGGTGGAAGTGATCCAAGGCAATCAGCTATAGAGATGAACAAACAAATCTAAGAAATCTTACCAAGAAAAGTTATAACCACTGTGCTCCATGGTATTGCACAGGCAAGACAGGTGTATGAAATATAAACTTGCTGCAGGTACTGTGCCAGTTTGTTTGCTGTGTTTTGATTTATTGTGCAGGTTGAACTGATACAGTCATGTGAAAAAGAAAGTTTTCACAGGATTCTTTGCAGTTCTGTGGAAAATTAAGCACACCGTTACTGATTAAGAGGGTATTAGGTTGATAAGTAGTGGTCAGATGCTACTAATGAAATGCACTTGATTTGTTGAACATCAGCAAGTGTGACCACCTCTATGAATAAAGACATTTTTGGCAGTTTGCTGGTCTGGAGCATTCAGGCGTGTGTCAACACAAAGCTCCAGTCTTCCCAGGAGTGAACGTCCCAGGCAGTTCACTCCAAGGTCAGACTGTGCAATGTTCAGAGAAACCCAAGAGCTATATCTCAGACTCTACAGGCCTCACTTAGCATGTTAAATGTTAAATGCTAAAAAGTTCATGACAGTACATTTAGAAACTGCCTGAAAAAGTATGGCTTGTTTGGAAGAATCACCAGGAGCGAGCCTCTTCACTCTATAAAGGAACATGACAGCACGGCTTAGGTTTACATCTGAACAAACCACAAGATTGTGGAAAGATGTCCTTTGGACAGATGAGACCAAAGTGAGGATGACTGCCTATAATGTATAGTATCACGCTTGGTGAAAACCAAACACCTTTTATCAGCACACACATCTCATATCAACTGTCAAACACAGTGGTGGAAGGGTGAGGATTTGGACTTATTTTGCAACCTCAGGACCTGGGCACCTTGCAGTCATTGAGTTGACCATGAACTCTTCAGTAAAAGCATTCTAGAGTCAAATGTGAGGCCATCTGAACTGCAGCTAAAGCTTGGGTGAAACTGGGTCATGCAACAGGATGATGATCCCAAACAGACCAGGAAATCTACAACAGAATGGCTAAAAAAAGAAAAGAATCAAGGAGTTGGAATGGCCAAAGAACAGACCTCAAGTCTATTGAGATGCCGTGGCAGGACCTTGACATAACTGCATAAAAAATGCCCACAAAACTCAATGAACTGAAGAATTTGTACAGAAGAATGGGCCAAAATTCTTCTATAGCAATGTCAGAAACTGAAAAAGTCTTATAGAAAATGATCTGAAACTGATCAGAGGTATTTGGTATATTGGCATTGTGAGGGGTACCTAGACTATTAGACTGGTGGTTTGAAAGTAGTAGCTGGTGGGTGAGAGTGGAAAACGCTGTCTTTGCTGCCACCTAGCAGTTAATGACAGCTCCTTCATGCAGTGAATAAAGTCTGAGAGCTTCTCATGTAATGGAGAGTTCATGTGCTATGGATTTTCTGTTATGGGGGCTCTTGTGAGATAGTCCAGAATAAATGGGGTCAGACAGCATATTAATTTTGTGAGGAAAACATTTTACCTATGGCTATTTTTCAACATGTTTTTGATAGATTTACATTTGTTTAGACTTTGTATGGGTTTTGGTTGTAGTAAAATACCTTCACCTAAGGTGTGATGCTAAATGTTGTTAGTGCATATGCTTCACAAGCTGGGTGTCAGTTGTAAAGAAAGAAAGAGGAATTCTGGAATAAGCTGGATGAAGTAATAGAGAGTGCTCCCAGGAGAGCGAGAGTTGTGATTGGGGTGGCCAGCAATGTAAAGGGAACAGAGGGGATGAGGAGATGTTGGGCAGGTATGGTGTTAAGGAGAGCTAAGAAGAACAGATGGTATTATATATTGTGAAAAGGATGGAAATGGCTGTGGTGACCATATATCAAGAAGAGGGAGGAACATTGGACTGGTGGAAGGTGCACTCAAGTGGACTATATCTTATGCAGGAGGTGCAGTCTGAAAAGGTGCAGTCTGAAAGAGACAGGCTGCAAGGTGGTGTGAGGGGAGAAAGTAACTAGGCAGCTTTGGCTGGTGGTCTGTATGACTTTGGAAATTAAGAAGAAGTAAGCAAAAGCAGAGTCAAGGATTAAATGGTGGAAGTTCAAGAAGGAAGAATGTTGCACATGATTCAGGCTCTGACAGGCTTCTTTGGGGTCATCACAGCAAATCATCTGCATCTATCAGTACAATCATGAACCTTCTCTGTGATCTTCCTCTTTCTCTCTTGCTCAACAGCTCCATCTTCAACATTTTTTGCCTACTATATCCATTGTCCCTCCATGGCTTTGGCTCCAAATGGCTCAACCTGAGCCGTCCCTCTAATATACTCATTTCTAATCCTGTCCATCCTGCTCGCTACCAGTGAAAATTTGAGCATCTTCAGCTCTGCCTCCTGTCTTTTTGTCAGTGCCACTGTCTTCAAACCATACATCATAGGAGGTCTCAATACCATCTTGTAAACCTTCACTTTCACTCTTGCAGCTATCCTTCTATCACAAAGCACCCCTGACACTCGTCTTCACCCACTCCACCCTGCCTGCACTCTTTTCTTCACCTCTCTTGTGCACTGTCTGTTGCTTTGAATGGCTGACCCCAGGTATTTAAACTCATCTACCTTCATTACCTCTACTCCTTGCAGCTTCACAGTTCCTCCTGTCTCACTCTTATTCACACACATGTATTCTGTCTGCCTTCTACTGACTTTCATTCCTCTTCTCTCCAGTACACACCTCTCTGGGCTCTCTTCCACTCGCTCCCTGCTTTCACAACACATCACAATGTCATCTGAGAACATCATAGTCCATGGAGACTCCTGGAATATGATGCTTGCCGTGGCATCCAGTGAATCCCAAATAAGGGTGTGGGTCTCAGGAAGAAGGTTATTGTAGCTAACTAAAACTAAAATGACAACTAAAAAACTTAAAAAAGTAAAACTAGCTAAAATGATATACTGTGATCACAAAACTAACTAAAAAACATACAGGTAATGTTATTTTTGGCCTTTTGTCAGTTTGGTCAAATTTGATAAGACAGCCTATCTGATGAGGATTTGGTGCATCTGTTTTTGAGACTCAGGATCTCTACATGGGAGTCATCTGCTTTCATTAAGTGTTGTTTGTGTCATTTGTAATCTGAACATCTGAAATCCTCCCCTGACAAATACTATCCATATTATTACAATTAAGAAAACTAAAACTAACACTGAAACTGATAACACTGAACTAAAACTAAACATTTTCAAACAATAAAAACTAACCTGAAATGAGCAAACTCTGGAAACGTAGTGAAAACAAAAACTAAAAACGAAATAAAAAATAAAATCTAACTTGAAAATACAAAACTATTGTAAATTAGCTTAGGAGGTTATTACTGTAACTGAGCAGCTAGGTCAAAACCACAATTTCTATCAGTGGCTTAAAAAACTATGAGTAGATATATATTCACATACAAAATGAAAATACCACAAAAAAAATCAAATCTTTTGATAAAACATTTTCAAATGTTTCACTACCACTGAATAAAACAGGGTTTGTAATGTATTATTATCGTTATCGTTTATCAAAGCGAAACCGGAAGTGAAGAGGGGTGAGTCCTCTTAATTGAAACTTACACTTGATTGGTTTTTAATTAGCATTTTAACAACAGGTATAAAGCGGTGATATGTCATTCAGTCAGCGTTAATCGAGGGAATAAAGTGGTCCTATTTACACGTAAACATGGGCTTTTGGTCGGGGAAAAGTAAAACTAAAAGAGGAAACGCTGTAGTAAAGCGGAAGCCGCGCACTTCCCGTTAAGAAAGCGCCAAAACGAGGAGAAGGGTAGCGGCATGGCAGCCGAAAGCAACATGGCTAACGTTAATGGACGAGAGACCGTCTCCCTGAACGGGGAGCCGGTCGTTAAGCGGCCGCGGGAGGGTGCCTCACAAGAACACCCGCTCCGGACTCCGAAAGAGCCCCAGAATAAAGTGACCGTGGTGCTCGGCGCGCAGTGGGGCGACGAAGGCAAAGGCAAAGTCGTGGACCTGCTCGCTATGGATGCGGATATTGTATGCAGGTGCCAGGTACACAGCTACACTCTCGTCATTCACCCTTACACGGACCGCTTCTTTCGCGGCCGTTGGCCTCGAACCGTGCGGTAATTGTAAAACGGGAGTTTGGTGAGAGTCGGTTCGGTTTGGCTTCCGTTAAATATTCATGACCGACGTCAACAACCTTGGCTGACCTCCCCGGATGTGGAAGCGCTGCGGCGCCAACTGGGGGTGCGCTAACTTAAGTTTGGTCGGTTTTTTTTTTGTTAAATCTCCTGCGGTGCTTCTGAGTCACGCTGTGTGAGTGTGACCTCACACCCAAACATGTACTGTTTAATTGTCCACCTCGTTCAAGCCGAGCGGAAACACAGTCCCTCCCGGAGCGGAATCATTTCACCCTTTTGTTAGAGTTAAGGTTAAATACCACCACACGGCTCTGTAACGGTCCCCGGTGTGAATGGTTTCTGTTGTTTGCCTGCCTGTCTTCCTGTACTTGCCTTGTGCTGTAAGCGAGTTTAATGTTCTGTGCTGTTTTTGCAGGGAGGCAACAATGCTGGTCACACTGTGGTTGTGGACTCGGTGGAGTACGACTTTCACCTGCTGCCCAGCGGGGTGCTCAACAAGAAGGCCGTCTCCTTCATTGGTAGGAACATCCGTGTTTTGATGGTCTTGAAGAGGACGGCCTGATCAAAGTCCCAATAAAATATTAGTTTATGGTGCCTGTCTGAGTTATCATCAGAAGGCAGGAATCTTGAAAGTGTGCCTGTTTCATTTTAATGAGAACCTGACCCTGATGTTTGTAGTGATAAGGCCAGACTATATAATACAGTCCTGTGCGAAAGCTTTTTCTTCCTTCCTTGTTTCTTGCAATTTTCTAGAGTGGTCTTCAACAAAAATGTTTCTTTGGACATTGGTGCTTTTTCACTCATTTTTAATTCCATTTACTGCAAAAGTTGCCTCAAGGCTCTTTACACAGTAAGGTGAAGATCCCTACAATATTGGAGAGAAACCCCAATAATCACATGATCCCCTATGAGCAAACACTTGGCAACTGTGGGAAGGAAGAACTCCCAATGGCAGAACCAGGCTCAGGGAGGGGCAGCCATCTGCTTCCAACAGTAGGGATGACGGGAAAGACAAGAGAGCAAAGTCCTTAGTCCAGTCCTTGTACTTGACCATTTTTAGGGGCATGTTTTGTTCTTTGTTAGTTAAGCCACTTAAAACTGACCTATTAATCATTCTAGCATGAAAATGGCACCTATTACAAGGGTGTCTACACATAACAGAAAACTTGGCAAAGAATGAATTTGAAATTGTATCATTAGTGGCTCCGGTAGTGTGGTGGTTTGTGCATTCGCCTTACAAGTGAAAGGTGCCTGGTTTGATCCCAGGTGGGGACACAAGCCCCTCTCACCATGGAGGGTTGCGTCAGGGAGGGCATCCGGCATAAAACCTCTGCCAAATTACCAATGCAGATTAATCCACTGTGGCGACCCCTTGGTGGAGAATACAAGGGAGCAGCTGAAAGGTACATCATTAGACAGCCTGTCACAAAAACACATCATTTTTTTTTCAATTTCTTTAGCTGATTCTATCAAAAATGGCAAAGATAAGAGTTTGACAGGGATAAAATAATATTTGTCCACCAACAAGGGGATTCCCAAAGCACAATTGGCTGAAAATTTAGCATTTTTCAGCATGGTGTGCAGTTAAAGAAGAGGAATCTGGACAAGTGGAGGACAAAAGAAGTGGCAGACTATCTGCAGTAGAAACAGTATCTGAAAGTCATGTCCTTAAGAAACAGGAAAAAAAATCCCCCAAAGACCGGACACAGGACATGAGAGATCTAGCTGGCCCTTAAGTATATCCATACATTGTTTGTCAAAGCGTCATCAGAAATGGTATCAATAGAAAGGTGGCTGTCAAGAAGCCATTTTTCAGTAAGGGAAGTAGGGTGAAAAGGCTGAGGTATGCCAAATTACACAAGAACTACATTTCAGATAGTGGTGTTTTGGATCTTGTCAAAATTGATGGAATTATGAATTCAGAAAGTATTGTCAGGTTTGGTCCACCATGCGATACCAGCTGGAAAGCATCTGACTGGCAACATCTTCATCAGCACAGCAAAAACACTGCCAGTGCAGTCAAAGCCTATCTGGACAGAAAAACACAAAATGGGAGACTGTCAGTCATGTTTTGGCCTCCACAGAGCCTGGACCTCAACATTATTGAAGCAGCGTGGCATCACAGCTATTCCTGAAGACTACTGAAAGAAATAATAAGAAAGCTTCCCTAAGAGAGATCAGGCTGTGTTGGAGAATTAAAGCGGCCATACCAAATATTGTCATTTCAGTTTGGTAGAATTGTACAAACCATTTTTGTCTTATGTACTGTATTTCCATTTATGTGTGCACATGTTTAAGTAAATCATTACACCAATTTTCCTTGTAAAATAAAAAGAAATGAGGTATCGCTCAAGTTTTTTGCACAGTGTGATAGACCTTTTAGTCATTGCAGTTCAACAGCACCACAGTCTACAGCCACATAAGCCAAACCATTTACTGGATTCTGTTTTGTTTAAATATCTCAGTAGCATAAACATTCCTCTGGTGGAGTGACTGCTGTTTACAGCTTGTTTGTTTTGGATCTTTTTGATAGCTATTTTTCAGTACGATAAACAGAAAAATGAGGAAAGAGGGCACACTCAGATACTATTTAAATAAACACTCAGGGAAAAACATGAGCAGTTTGCGTCTTATGTGCAAAAGCACATAAGGCGATTTAATATGAAGTTTAAGTTTCAATTCATGTTACAGGGAATGGAGTGGTGATACACCTGCCAGGTCTGTTTGAGGAAGCGGAAAAGAACCTGCGTAAAGGCAAAGGTAAAGTGTCACTTCATACAATTTTCAGAGTGGAAATGTTTTTAAATAGCTAATTACATTAAAGAGAAGACTTAAAAAGTTCAAGCCCTGTTCCAGTAAACCTGAGACAAATGTAATTATGTTAAAGAAAAGAGAGCAAAAACCCTGTATTTAATTGAAAAAGGTTACAAATGTGAATGTTAAAACTGAGATCATTTTGTTTCTTTTTGGAAAGTGTTATGCTTGTTTTAGTTTGATGCCAGCAACATATTGAGACAAGAAAAGTCGAGACAGTGTTGTGCAATAACATGGCAAAAACAACCTGGTGAAAAATTTCACCAGCAAGTCAGTTAATTCCTAACAGGTTTTTTTTTTATCAAAAGAGCTTCCCAGAGAGGCTTTAGAACAGACAGTTCTACTTTCAATATTTGTCAATGCAGAAATTGGACAGAATTAGGAAACTGTCCTCTGTCTTACATTATATTAAAAAATGAAGACAAAGGGACAAACCTTACAACCAAAATTATGATCTTCAAGCTGTTAGATGGAACCACATTAAAGAATTAAATTAGAATTAAAGACACAATTCTGTACTGCTTTTGCTCAAGAACCCTTGTAAAATCCATTGTCCGTATGTAAGAGTGTTTGCTGCATCTACAAATGCAAGTTAAAACTCATGCAAAGGAAAAAAGATACATAAACAAGATTCATAGATACAGCTGCTTGCTCAGGGCAGGAGCTTGTTTCAGTTGTACAGAGAAAAATTTAGACAATTCTGTGCTTACAACTTTGTGGAAACAGTTTGGGGAGGAGCCTTTTCTGTCCCAGCATGACTGTGCCCCAGTGCACAAAGAAAGTAAAGGAATGGTTGGATGAATTTGGTGTGGAAGACCTTGACCGGCCTCTGTGCGGGCCAGTCCTCAACCCCTTCCAACACCTTGGGGATGAACTAGAATGGAGATTGCGAGCCAGGTCCTCTTGTCAAACATTAGTGTCTCAGCTCAGAAGTGCTCTTTTACATGAATGAGAAAAAAAAATCTACAGACACACTCCAGAGAGTTGTAGAAATCCTTTCTAGAAGAGTGAAAGGGGGGACCAGCTCCATATTAATGCCTATTATTTAGGCATGTGGTGTCATAAAAGCTTCTGTAGCTGTAATGTGCAGGTGACCCAATACTTTTGTCCCTACCTTTCGTACTACCATCAAGCCAGCATGTTTTTCAAGGGTTTTGTTTATTTCAGAATTTTATACATCATCCTGAATAATTTTTAATTCATTGTGCATCGTACAGAAAAGATGTGTCCTGTAGTGAAAACATTGTAACTTGTGGATCCTTGTATTTCATGCAGGATTACAAGGATGGGAGGAACGATTAAAGATTTCAGATCGTGCTCACATTGGTTAGTAATCATTTTCTTGTGTAGATTTTTGAATAAGAAATATCTTCGTAGTTACAGTCCTCTGTTTTTTCTTGTAGTGTTCAACTTCCATCAAGCCGTTGATGGTATCCAGGAGCAGCAGCGGCAGCAGCAAGAAGGGAAAAAGTAAATCTAATTAGTATAAATGCCATAAGAATGTGAATAACATAATAGAGCAGAAATTATTTTATTATTTTTAGATACTTTTTAAAAATAGATTGTTTTTATTTGTGCTCCAGTTTAGGAACCACGAAGAAGGGTATTGGTCCTGCCTACTCTTCAAAGGCTGCCCGGAACGGTTTGCGCGTCTGTGACCTTGTCGCAGATTTCAAGGTTTTTGAGGAAAAGTAAGCAACTTTTTTATCTCATGTTACACATTGTGTGATCAGTGACCTAACAGTATATTATGGACTGCTGGCATAAACATTATTTATGTTTACTTGTTTCTCAAAATACTCATTGGCGTTAAGTATACATTTTAATATTTTAAATTTTCATAGAGGACCTTATAGATGATATAAGAAGTATCATAATGCCTTGCCCCAGTTATTGTCAGATTCTCTCTCTTTCTCTCTCTCTCTCTCCCTCCCCATCTATCCATCCATGCCAGCAGGTGGCAGCACCCATCTATGGTTAACACCTGAAACAGCTACAACCCTGTTCTTATGGAAACCTTATGTATTAAAAGTCTGCCTCTCTGGTGTATAATGTCTGGTGTATAATATAAGTTCAAGTGTGGAAGTACATCTGCATGCAGATAGACTGCACACAAACATGTCTGAACAAAATAATAATCTCTGTCCTCATGTTTTGCAGGTTTCGTATGTTGGCGGAACATTTTCGCACCATGTATCCTAACCTTAATGTCGACATTGACAGTGAACTGGAAGAGCTGAAGGTGAGGTCTTCTTGTTGCATTTAGCCGTTCAAAGTGGGATACTTGTGTATACCTTTTAATAGCAGGGAAAACACAGGTGGAACTACTGACATTAACAATGGTTGTGATCTGTTATGTGCCCTAGTTCTATGTAGGCCTTAGGGTGTACTTACATTATGCTGTCCATACCATGCCCAAACTGTTTGACCCCTAAAGTCCAGCTCGTTTTGATTAGTTTGATTGCTATGTGCCAGGCCTAAGAGTGGTTAAGCCTGAACATAGCCTTAGCTGCGAGTAGAGCAGACTTCTGCTGTTTAGACCTTCTGTTCATGAGGGGCAGCCAATCAAAAGAAAGCTGGCTTAAAGGGAGGGGAAGGGGACTTGAAGCAGCAAATGTCAAGTAGTAAATGATGTGAGGTTTTACTTCAAGGCCAGTATAAGATAAGTATTTAACTTTGAATCATGCAAAGCCACTTAAAAACCATGGAGTTTAAAATGAACAAATTGGGGCCCTTTAATTTCATTGCTTTCCTCTTGTTATCTAAGGCCCTGTATTTTATGTACATGTACATGTTCACGTGTTTTAGAAAATGAGAATACCAGTGTTTTTTAATGATGACACTAAAATTATTTACATAATAGGATAGATGTGTTGTATGGAGTTTTAGCAAGCTTTTTTTGGTCTGGTTGTTATCACAGAAATATGCTGAAAGACTGCGCCCTCTAGTGACTGATGGAGTGTACTTCATGCACAAAGCTCTTAATGGACCAAGTAAGAAAATCCTGGTGGAGGGAGCCAATGCTGCTCTCCTGGACATAGATTTTGGTGAGCAACAAGAGGTTTTTAAGCTTCTAGACAGATAGATAGATAGAACTTTATTGATCCTTCAGGAGGTACCCTTTGGGAAATTAAAACTCCAGCAGCAGTGTAGCACCATAAAAACACACCATTAAATGTAAATTATATAAATACTACACTATATAAACATAAAAGAAAATTTAAGCATAAATATAAATTAGCAAGCATTTTATGGTTGCACGCAAAAAGGTTATTGCACGAAAAGATGTGTTTTTTTACTTCCTCACATTAACAGATGTTTCTCTGTTCAGGGACGTATCCTTTCGTGACATCTTCTAACTGCACAGTTGGAGGAGTATGCACCGGTCTTGGAGTGCCTCCATCCTACGTTGGTCGAGTGTATGGCGTCGTCAAGGCATACACCACCCGGGTGGGTGTTGGTGCATTCCCAACAGAGCAGGATAATGTAAGTATGCTCAAGTCAGTTTTTTAATTGTGTTTTTAAAAGATCCTTGTTATTATACATCTCAATTTTGCAGTAATACAGTTTCTACTGTGTGTCCAACATGGACTTGTCTACCAATAAACCTTAATATTGTAACTGTTTCCCTTGACTTTCCACTTTGCTGTAACTACATCAGTTGCTCAGGCTCTGTGGTCAGCTGCAGTCTTGATAAAGAGGCATGCTTGTGGCCAGACATTGGTCAGTACAGGTCTACCGGATTGCAGGGAATACCTTGTAGGTAGACTGCATGACAGTGCATTGTGGTTGCCCTGGGATGCTCCCACGTGCATGTAAAAGTGATGCAGGGTGTTACTAGACAAGAACACAAGGGCTTACCTGACTTTTCCTACATAATAAACGTATTAAAATGGGAAGAATTGGTGTGAGTGCTGTTAGAGATTAACACCTACCTTTCCCTGTTTGGATAGAGAGTTTTTTCTTAAGTTTGCAGTGGTAATGGTCATTACTGTACTTGCAATCAAATCTTTTTGTGGTTAAAAAGCCAAAAGATTTCTTCATCAAACCACCTGTTTAACATGAAGAAGGGCATCTTTCAGCAACTCCCATCCACCATGGTCTTGTTTTGCATAGCAACAAAGCTAATAGAGAACAAATTACAATGAAAGCTGTCTATATGCAGATAAACTGCTTGCTTAGTTTGCCTTGATCTTTAACTTCATCACCTTAAATTTAGCAGACTTCATATAAAGTTTGCTACAGGCTGACAGATGGCAGCTGTCTCCTTCTGTATTGCTGCAATACCTGCTATATCTGAAGGAGGCACAGGGTTTGCTTAACTAGATTCATTTAAAAGTTTTAGTAACTTATTTTGCAGATTTTGACAATTAACATGAAATATACAGCTTTACATTATACATATATATATATATATATGTATATATATATATATATATATATATATATACTCATACTCATTGGCCACTTTATTGGGTGCACTTTCCTAGTACCAGGTTGGACCCCCTTTGTCTTTCACAACTGCATTAATTCTTCATGCCATTGATGCAACAAGGTGCTAAAACCCTCTCCCGGAGATTTTGGTCTATATTGACATGATAGCATCATGTAGTTGCTTATTCTTTGTCGGCAAATTTTCCATTCCCAGTTGCTGTATTAGATTGAGATCTGCGGACTTTTGGATGTTTAAGAAACTAGTTTGAGATGATTTGAGCTTTGTGACATGGAGTGTTATCCTGCTGAAAGCAGCAATCAGAAGATGGTTATACTGTTGTCAAAATTGGATGGACACAGACAGCAACAGTACTCAGGTAGGCTGTGGTGTGTAAATGATGTTTATTTGGTACTAAGGATCCCAAAGTGTGCCAAGAAGCTGTGCCCCATATCATTACATAGCCATCAGCCTGAACGATTGATACAAGGCAGGATGGATCCACGGCTTCATATTATTTAAACCAAATTGTGACCTATCATTTGAATGTTGCAGTAGAAATTGAAACTCATCAGACCAGGCAAGGTTTTTCCATTCCTCTCTTGTTCAGTTTTAGTGAGCCTGTGTGCACTGTAGCATCAGCCTCCCATTCTTAGGTGACAGGAGTAGCAGCCAGTGTGATCTGCTGCTGTAGCCCATCAGCGTCAAAGTTCAACATCTTGTGTGTTCAAGGATGCTCTTCTGCACTGAATGGTTGTTTGAATTACTGTTGCCTTCCTATCAGCTCAGAGCAGTATGTGGTCACTATCCTCTCCACTATCCTTCCACCTTAACTCTGGCACCAGCAAGGCATTTTTCACCCAGAATTTCTCTTTTTCAGACCATTCTTTTTAAACCCTAGAGATAGCGGAGTGGAAAAAATCCCAGCAGATCAGCATTTTGTGAAATACTCAGACCAGCCTGTTTGGTACCAATGATCATGCTAAATTAAAAGTCACTTAAATCACCTTTCTTCCCTGTTCCAATGCTCATATTGAACTTCAGCAAGTCATCTTGACCATCTATACAATCCTGAATGCACTGAGTTGCTGCCATGAGATTGACTGATTAAATATTTGCATTAATGAGCTGTTGAACTGGTGTACCTAATAAAGTGGCCGATGAGCGTAGATGAAGAATGATCTTGCTTACATGGGCCACTGAAAATATACAAAGGACCAGTAAAATGCTGATCTTGTGGACCAAGAGGCCGATGGGGAAGAATGTCATGTAACTGATGCTGCAGTCTGTTTTCTTTTTGAGATTCTTTTTTTTTTTTTTTCATTTATTTTCCTTTTATATTTTTTTTTTTTTAAAT
>VUQH01003936.1:0-10422 GCA_015106775.1 Etroplus canarensis | reverse complement strand
CCAAAAGTGTGACCACCGGAGGAGCTACCGCCAACCTCGGCCTCATTGCTACATCATGGAAGACATGGATGATGTTGAGAGTAGCTTGGATTTATTTGTTTTGGAGAGCTCTACAAAGGCGTCAGCAAGCACGTCGCTGTGTCTGGGTTCACGATATAATTCAGAGACGCTCCCAGTACGGTGAGTTTCACCATTTACTCCAGGAGCTGCGTCTGGATGACGGCCGCTTTCAGCGGTACTTCCGTCTCTCTGTGGCCCAGTTTGATAACTTGCTGTCCCGCATTGGTCCGCGGATTACATGACAGGACACCAACTACAGGCGCTCTATTCCAGCTGCAGAGTGCCTGTCCGTCTGTTTTGGACTCACCCGCTGATCACGTCATCAACACGTCACTACCAAAGCCGAGTTCCTGATCGGTTGATGCGACGCGAATATTCGCCAAAGCTCAGATTTTTCAACTCTGGAAAATTTGCGCCGCCGCTCACAAATCACGCCGCGCGATTCACTCAAATCACACCGCAGGACCTCTTGCTGCGTGTTTTACATTGCCTTAACATTGAAACCGGCCGCCCCTGCCGCGCGAATCGCGTTCGGTGTGAACATATCTTTACACTTTACAATTTTGAACTCTCAAATCCTCCACTACCAATACTGCTCCCAGAGGAAAATCGGGATCTATTTTTTGCTGTTTATGCACCAAAACTATGGAACTACCCACCTCAAAATATTAGAGAAGCAAATTCCACTGACAGTTTCAAGAAATTTTTAAAAACACACTTCTTTAACCTTGTTTTAGACTAGGTTTTTTTTTTTCTATTTCTCTGTTGTTTTGTGCTTAATTTACTTTATGTATGGATCATATATAGTGTGTGTTGGGGCTATGGATGTGTAGGATTTCTTTTGTAATTCTGTGGTTTGATTTTTTCCAAATTTGTTAAGGTTTTATGGCTGTGACACCCTTTGAATTTTTTCATGTAATATTGGGCTATACAAATGAATTAAAACTAAACTAAAACACCTTTTTGAGTGTACTGTGGTGTCTGTTGCTTTGTTTTGTTTTTGTCAATATAAATGCAATATGTGAAGACTGCAGGATGTATTTATAATACCAAACAAAGAACATCTTATCTGTTTTTCTCATACTTCAGGGTTTAATGGCTCCACTGTATGCATGACTTGTTTCATGTGGCCTGATGGGAGGACACTGTGGATAGTACCTTCGTCAGGACACCAGGAGAGCCATCCCATGCCCCCGCTTTGGAGGGCCAGTCAGCATGAAGAAGATAAGCCTTAAGACGATCCGCAAGTCCCTCAGCATAAAGGGCAAAGAGGAGGGTGACTTTGTCATGCTCCAGCAGCCCTCAGTGACTACAGAGTTTTCTAAGGAGGAGTCGCTTTTTGGGGGCTGCTACACCAAAGAGCTTTCTGGCTGTGATATTGGTGGTGAAGACGAAAAAGGAGGGCAGAATAAGGGCCGCTCAAAGAGTGAGGGTCTCATGGGATCGCTGAAGAGAAGGCTGTCTACCAAACAGAAGGCAAAAGTGAAAAGTGGCTCCTCTGCCATAGGCTCGGTGGATGATGATGACACTTTCTCATCTTCTTCTGTTCCTATTAGCTTCAATGAGGTGAAAGCTCAGAGACCCCTTAGATCTGCATCTCTACGGAGTCACCATTATAGCCCTTCACCATGGCCTCTGCGGTCAGTTAATTCTGATGATGCATGTATCAAAATGGAGGTAAAGGTTAAAGCCATGGTTCACTCTCCTAGCCCAAGTCCCAACTTAAATGGTGTGCGGAAAGAATTTCATGATTTTCAGATGGAAGGGCTCTTTCAGGACCAAGCAGAGTCCTTAAAGAATCTCCAGCAACCACAAAATGGTGAGCTGCATCTAAATATTGATGAAAATGATGTGCCTGTGGTGCTGGGGTTGACACCCCAGGACTACATCCAGTACACAATGCCTTTAGATGAGGGAATGTATCCTGAGGGGTCTCACTCCTTCTGCCTGGAAAGTTCCTCTCCTATGGAGGTGGTGACAGAGGCAGACAATGGGTCCCTCCACACAGAGCAGGGACAGGAGGAACATGAACTGGTTAATGGGATGCCTCCAGATCTCTTCATGGAAACCTCAGTTAATAGTATTCTTATTGGTTCTGGTGCTGTGATGCTCCAAAACTCGAGAGTGGAAATTCCGCCTCCCCTCTCTCCTCTCCTTCCACCCATGACAAGTAATGGACGTATTCCAAGGACATTTTCAGGCTTTAGCTCCTCAGACAGCCAAGTAGCTGAGAGGGTAAGACACCACCTCAACTTTGACCCAAATTCAGCTCCTGGGGTTAGTCGGGTATACGACTCTGTCCAGAGCAGTGGGCCCATGGTTGTGACAAGCCTGACGGAGGAGCTGAAGAAGCTTGCTAGACAGGGCTGGTACTGGGGTCCCATCACACGCTGGGAGGCAGAGGAAAAGCTGGTCAACTTGGCTGATGGTTCATTCCTGGTCAGAGATAGCTCTGATGACAGGTACCTGCTCAGCCTGAGCTTCAGATCACAGAGCAAAACTCTCCACACCCGCATTGAACACTCTAATGGACGTTTCAGCTTCTATGAGCAGCCTGATGTGGAGGGACACACATCAATTGTTGACTTAATTGAACATTCTATCAAAGACTCAGAGAATGGGGCTTTTTGTTATTCCAGATCTCGCTTACCAGGGTCTGCAACCTACCCCGTCAGACTAACAAACCCAGTATCTCGGTTTATGCAAGTGCGCTCCCTGCAGTACCTTTGCCGCTTTGTCATTAGGCAATACACAAGAATAGACCTGATCCAAAAACTGCCCCTGCCTAACAAGATGAAAGACTATCTGCAGGAGAAGCACTACTGAGGACACAGACAGTAATTTGCACTTATGTGTTCAGTTAAGAGATTTACACAAGGTTCACTGACAGCCACAGTTTTGAGATGATTGCTTCTGGTGGCTCTTGAATTGTGGCCAGGTAACCCTGTCACTGTTTGGCCATTCATTCCACTGTTCTGGGGGTTTTTGCTGGTTTTAGGAGACTGCTTCCAGAAATATAGGCCAGCACATAATCTATTGCAAAAACATAGCAAAGGTATACAGCCAAGTAATCTTATTTGAATATGTTAAGTGCAGAAGCTAGGGCACCTGTGACGGAGGTTACATGTAATATCCAGCTGTGCAAGTATAACAGATTTTTAAGAATTTTATATCTGCATTAAAATTGGGCCAGTAAGGAAGAAAAATAGTTTACTCTGATTTAAAAATTTAATTGAAGTTTAATCTGTAGTAAATATGAAGGATGATTTCAAGATGGAATGGGGTAGTTATGTTGGATTTTAAGGTTTCTGCAGACTGACCAGTTTGGCTCATCTTTTGCCCTTTAATTTTTTTTAGTGGTTATCTTAACTTACAACACAGTCAGACTGCAAATAATGTCATTATTCATTTGTACTTTGCTATCAAATAGAAAGGTAGGGCTTCATCTTATTATCAATGACTGACCTATGATTTTCATTTAAACCAGATTTTTGCTAATTTACAAATATAACTTTCTTATTCAGAAGATGTAGATTTTCCATAAAGCATTACCAGACTTTATGTGATGGCTGTTACACTGCAAATATACTGCTCAAAAAAGGGAACACTTAAGTCACACATTGAATATTGATGAATGAAATGTTTATTGATAATATTGATGATTACTGAAACATATTGTGTAATTTGAGAACAGAAAAGTCACTGGAAACCAAAATTATCAACCCTTTGGGGGCTGGATTCAAAATCACACCAAAAAAGTGTTCCCTTTATATTTTTGAGCAGTATGCTTAAGTGTCTATGTATTAATATGGTACTGGCTTTAGTTTTGAGTTTGCCATGTATGTTGCTTTCAGCTGTACTGGTGAACAGACAGATGTTAATTGACAGGATTATCTATTGGTGAAAGCTTTTTACAATAATCAGTGCATCATATTTGTAAACATATCAGCATCCAGGACTTAAAATATTATGCCTATATAGCAAAAGATGTCTAGAATCTGCTGGCCTGTCAGTGGCTTCAAACAGATTGGACAGAGAAGTAGCTTTAAATTACGTGGCTGCATTTAGCCATTATACATTGTGCAAGCCTAAAGGTACTGATAATGCTGGATTTTAATGTTGTGCTGTTTGTAGTAACGGCATAAAGTTTTATGTATAAACCTTTTTGAAATATGTTACAAAGTGAAATTTTTTTCTGCTTTGGGAATGTTAAAAAAACTGCACCGCAGCTCAGGCCTAACAAGTTTGTCACTATGTGTAATGCTCGTATCTGCATGTTCTAAAGGCTTTAAGACTGTCAATTAAAGGCACTGTAGAGCTACACTAATTGAGAGAAGATGTCATAGTAAAAGCGGGAGAGATTTTGGCTGTGTAATTAAAGCGCAACTCTGAGTAAAAGGCTGTTAAATGCAGTTGCCTTTACCTTAGGCAGTTTATATATAAAGAAAATTGCCCTCATTTACTCCACAACTGAAAAACAGCTCTCTAGTGAATTGACAATCTGAATGCACGGATTGCTGTTTCTTAGTCTCTTATTGCCAGCAATAAGCTGGACCCAGATCAAAGGAATTCCAAAAATGGTGAGTTCAGATAAATGGAATTGGGAAAGCCAGAGTTAAATCCTTCTTGCCGTCTTGGAGTGATACCAGTGTTTCAGTGTATGACAGAAGTTCAATCACAGCTGCATGTTATC
The DNA here is from genome assembly GCA_015106775.1 of Etroplus canarensis. Lineage (NCBI taxonomy): Eukaryota > Metazoa > Chordata > Actinopteri > Cichliformes > Cichlidae > Etroplus > Etroplus canarensis. The sequence goes on along the minus strand of VUQH01003936.1, from coordinate 5,669 downwards.
ATTAATGTTACATGGGTTTTAAGGACATTTAAACAAAGGCATACAATTTTTGTCATTGCTTAGTGACATTGTCCTCAGTCTCCACAGAACTGCACTACCCCACAGATTATCTCTCTACTGGGCTGTTTCTGCCGGAGTAAAGGGAAGAGCACACAGTATGCTACGCAAGTGCTTTATATGGATACTTGACAGGGAATTGTGCTTTCACATTATGAATGAGCATCTTTTTTGACATCAGTGTCCTTAAAAGTATTTGGAAAGCGGTCTCTCAGACGACTTTGGTAGGTCATTAGCGTATAGTTCTAGTTTTAGTTAGCTGGAAATGGTGTCTGAGGAAGTTACTATGAACCTAGCACAGCAGAAATTAGATAGGAACTTTGAATGGTGTTGCATGTTTAAAAACTTAACATTTTAAAGCTTCGAGTTGTATAGGAATGAAGGATTTGGGTTGTGTATTTGGCTGTGTCAAAATGTTTTTTTTTTCTGTCACAAACATTGGCTGGATATTCTGTGTACAAGAAATGTATTTTTCTTTTGTGAATTCTTGAGTGACTTTTTTTAAAACACAATTTTGTTTTGTGACATTTGCCATCTGGGGGATGTGGCTGTACAGAGGGAATGTGTGCTTGTTTGAGGTATCCATTTTATCTGCCTGTAGACCATTTTCAGAAAGCATGGGAAACACAAAAAACTACATTGACACATTATTTGCACTTGAACATTTTTCAAACTTGGATCCTCTCCTGCCTATGTTTGTCCTTCAGATGGTGTATTTTTTTAAAGGTAAAGTAGTCACATAATTGTTTTTGTGTTCATATAACTGTCAGATTATAATGAGATTGTTTTTGTTTTTGTCATATCTGTGGGATAGAAAGGGTAAGGCACCAGCATCATTTCAAAGCCTCTGCTAATGCTCATTGGCTGTCAAGGAATGGGATCATGGCATGAATGTGGATGTAAATCAGATTTTTCTTTTTGTGTTTGTATGTGTTTCAGATGAAATGTGAAAAGTAAAATGTTAGTCTTTTTTTAATACTATGTTCTTTTAAATGTATTTCCATTGAAATTTTCAACCTGTTATCGAATTTTGACACGCAGGAGCCAGTTTTCATATGGTATGCTGCTGTGATTTCTCTGAATACTAGTTTATTATTAAGCATTATTGCCTTCAAAGTTTGATTCCAGAGGTTGATGCTTGTTCAGACTGCTGATGCATTTTGTATTGATAACAGCTGTTAAGCACTTAACAAGCTCCCAACTTTTTTTTTTCCTTTTTTTTTTGGTGCATCTCGGTGAGTGAAGGTAATTGTTTACAACATTGCGTTTGGACATGCCCCTCCCCCCTTTTTACCCTCTCTCACGTGGACAACTTGGTACAATTTGAAGAGACTTTCTTTTAATGTGTTTTACACATTTGTGCTGCTTATGGATATGATTGCCTTTCTTATATTTAACAGTTGGGGGCGGGGGGATAGAATGTCACCAGTGTAGTTGTATGTACACATGACGACTGGTTATCATCTTGGGAGAGCAAAACAGAGTTGCAATTTGCTAACTGTAGTCAGTTAAAAGAGAATTAGTAGCGATTAGTTAAACCCTCCGTAGAATTACCAGTTCACTCCAGTTTACATCAGTTGTCAACTTTCCAAAATAGATGGTCTTTTTGTATTTTTCTTTTGGGAAAAAAATCAAGTGATTTTATTGCACATTTTGGATACAGTTCAAGAGTTTTTGTATCTGCCAATTATAAATTATAAATAAAACTATATTCTAAAAAAAAGTCTTGTGCTTTAAGAATTTTTATGGTAACGTGAAGCATGCCAGTTTTGTTTTAAACCATGGTTTCTGCCAGTCTCAATAAGAGCCAGGTCATGCTTTCAGCTGTGTTAATGGGTAAATCATGGAGGTCTTAAGGAGATTCATTCCACAGTGGGTACAAATTGGCAGCTAATCCCAAAGCCCTAGTTGCCTAATTTACAAAGTCTTTGAATACAGCTGAGTGAAGCAGAGACTCAGGGGACAGATTAGCAGCAATGCTACCATCTTGCTTTAACTTCTCTTTAAGTTGACTCTGGAGAAATACACTGAGTTCTTACGTGGTAAAGGGAGAGGAGAAGATGGGAGTGGGGTAATAGTGTCAGCTTTGGACTTGGATCTGCTGAAACATGGTTTGCATGATGATTAGGAGGTAGGCTTTGTTAACTGCTGTGTCTGACAGGCCTCTCTAGGCATTTGAGGTGAAGATACACAACTGTTTACTCTCTGCCCGGTTCAGGATGATTTATTCATGGCACACACTGGTGGTCGCATGTCATATAGAGATGCTTCCATCATAAAAGGACTCATCTCTGCCTTGCACTGTTACTTTTTTTTTAATTTGGAGTTTTCAAACTGTTTATATTCAGAATATAGCGGAGGAGGTTTAACTTTGCTGGCAGACTGCAGCCTGTCATAATGTGACACAGTATCTCAGCAGTTTTGGATTTGTCTGCAGACGTAATATTGGCCCTGTTCACCTTGCTAACTTACACAGGATGTTGTCTGCGTATCCAGAATACATTACTTTAGCATGGTTGTTTTGAAGAAAAGCTGTCCTTTTTCTATCGTAGTTGATGCTGTTTCAGCAAACATTTAAATCATTAAAGGAAAAAAAATCTTGACACAACATAAATGGAAATGTAAGTATATTCTGTTCCACCTGTTTGAATTATCTAAAGTTTATGTGCATGAAATTCACTGCGCAGTTTGGCCTGGTGTAACATAACTGGGGCCTATGTAGTGAGGGGAATAAGTATTCGACCTCCTGATTAATTCATATTTTTAACTAATTACTTGATTTTAAATAACAATTTTTAATGGTAGTTTATAGTGGAAAAAAAAATTAATGCATTAACCAATAACAGCTAATTAAGTTTCCTCAGTGTTTGAGATAATGTGGAAGCCAAAAGTTTAAGTCACTTGTGAAGTCACTTTTATTTATAAAGCACATGTAAAAAAATAAAAAGTTGACCAGAACACTAGACTAAAGATTAACCAAGCTAGCATTCACAATGAATTGCACCACTTTGTTGAACAGTTCACCTGGACCACTGTCAATATCTTCAATCTCACCATCATTAGAAAGACCAAAGAGCTCTCTAAGGATGTCAGGGATAAGTTGACCTTCACAAGGCTGGAGTGGGCAACAAGAACATCAGCGAGCAGCTTGGTCAGAAAATGTAAAACTTTTGGTTCTATTATTTACAAATCGAATAAGAGAAAATGATTGTTTGTTACCCTCAGTCTGGGGTCCCATGCAAGATGTCATCTCAACAATGATGACAAGACGAGTATAGTGGCTCTGCACAAACAGTGCGGCCCTCTGAGATCCATTATTTCCAAAGGATTGGGCTGCGCAAGAAGTGTTTTCCACTTTGTAAAGCAATATCCAGTTCAAGTGAACTGTCTGGGGTGCTCATGCATGCTACAGTCAACCTTTGACACTGGTGTGTCATGACATACTTTTGTGTGACCAATAGAAGTGAAAGCCTCCACCCAAATGACCAGGAGCTGGTGCTTAAAGTGTAAATGTAAACGTAAAGACTCTGAGCAGGTTCAAAATATTATTTAGTACAGGTAGAATACAGTGGCCAGTGTACTACGCATTTTTGGGCATTCACTTAACCTAGAAGTAAGTGTAGCGTATACTGCTTATTATGTGAAAGGGCCATGTGGAAAAACTATGGAATTACCTTGGAGGATCTTCTTAATGATCTCAAAGTAGACTACAAAGACCAGTCACCAAGAAAATCACTGGTAACGCATGATGCTATTATGGTTTAAGATCCTGCAGTGCCTGCAAATTGCGCCTGCTCAAGAAGACCTATGTTCAGGCTCGTTTGAAGTCTGCCAATGAACAGCTGAATGAACTTGTGATTTGGGAGGATACCATGTGGTTAGATGAGACCAAAACTGAGCTTTTTTGGCATCAGTCCACTTGCTGCATTTTAAGAGAAAATATTTCTGTGAATATGAGTATGAATGGCTGGCTGTGATGGACTGGCGACTTGTCCAGAGTGTACCCCGTCTGGGATAGGCTCTAGCACCCCCTGGGACCCTGAATTGGATGGATGGAATGCTGACTCTGATCCCAAGAACACCATCTCTACTGTCAAACATGGCAGTGGAAGCATTTATGCTTTGGTGATATTTTTTCTGCCAAGGGTACACGATGTCTGCATCACATTGAGAAAAAGAGAGAAGGAAAAATCTTAGACAAAATTCTGACTGAGCCAGAGCACTGAAATGCACCATACGTGGGTCTTCCAGCAAAACAAACCAAAACATACAGCCAAATCAACAAAGGAGTGGTTCAAGAAGAATCACATTGAGGCATAACCAGCTGCTTGACCTTAGTCAAATAGAAAACATAAATTGAGAGGTAAAGCTTTATGTATTAAAGTGACAACTTTGAAGCTTTGAGGATCTGGATAAGATCTGAAAAGAGTAATGGTTTAAAATCCCTGCTGAGATGTGCACAAACCTACAAGAAACATTTGACAGCTGCGCTTGTCATCATCAGTAACTCCAACAAATACTAAATCCTGCATTCCAAGGGGCTCAAATGTTTATTTCCCTCACTAAAATGCACATTAATTTGTAACTGCTGAGAATGTTTTTTTTAAAAATTGTTTTGTTGGTAATTTATCTTAAACCTAAATAAACCTATCTCTGAAATTATAGACTGCTCATTTCTTTGTAAGTGGCTGAAATTATGAATTCAGCAGGGGGTCAAATACTTATTACCTCCTATTGTATTTCAGATTATGGAGAGCCCCCTGCATGCACATTTGTTCATTCATCTGTATTTGTTGGTCTTCATGTCTCAGTTTGCCTTGCAACAAATGCAATTTGAATATCCAAAGAGCATCTATACTACATAAAAACAGAGTATTATAGGAGGTATATTTATTGGATTTTTTGTTATGAAATAGTTGAGAGAATTGGAATTACTATTTACTGTGGTGAAGATCAAACTACTACCAGCCACAGTTAGTTTATCTTAGCACAGAGTATAACGGGGGGGGACAACTAGCTTGTTCAAATCCCGTGTAAGTCTACATATCAGCACCTCTGAATTACTTTGATGCATGAAAACAAACAACAACATTTAACCCTCAAAAACAGTTCCACCACTGTGCTGAAAACCTTATGTGATTTAAATTTGACTGCTATCCCTTTCCAGCGATAATAGCTGGGTCTTTGGCTGCACCGAGCAGCCAAACAGCAGCCCTCAGTGGATGAGCCCAGATTGTCCAATCCTGAAGGCAACACATCACATGAGGAACACTAGCAGTGCATGCTTTCTTAAATTTGTGCCCTAGGAGCAACCCAGATTTCTAATGTATTTGGTGCTAACTACCTGAATTGTGGCTCGTGGCCCTCAGTCACAGCTTATTGAAAGGATGGAACACCAAAAACATAACTCACCATCTATCTGCCCTTCTGGCTACATTTGGCACCCTTTGACTTCAGCCTCTTCCTGAAAATGAAATTCAAGATTAAAGTTTGGCATTTTGACACAATTTAGGAGGTCCAGTGTGTACTTAAATGAGAATATGCAAGGGACCACAATATGATTTCCAAGAAGGGATCTTAAAAAAATGTATGAGTGCTTGAGCAAAAGGAGA
>VUQH01003935.1:1542-12448 GCA_015106775.1 Etroplus canarensis | reverse complement strand
AAATAAAAAGAAAAAAAAAAAAAAAAGAAGAAAATTGAAAAAAAATATGTTAAAAACAATGAATAAATAAAAATTTTCAAAAATAAATGAACTAAAAAAAAGGGGGGAAGAAAGAAACAAAGAAAGAAAATGGGGGCTACATTTTACAGCATTTGCAAATCATTTCAGAAAAATCTAGCGCTTTCATTCATCATAATATTCAGATATGGTTCCCAGAGTTTATCAAAGTCTGTTCGTTTGCCCTTGGCAATGTATGTTAATCTTTCTAGTCCAATACATTCAGAAAGCTCAGCATACCAAATGGATATAGTACTCCTAAGGAAAGGGTTTTTTGTACGTTTTGTAAGTGTTTTAATGTCTGAAGAATATAAGTACAGACTAAGTGGTAGCTCTGAGATAGACTCTTGCTCAATAGCATCACACAGCTGCTGCAGATTTGTTGGCTGTACATTCCTGATGAGATGTTCCACCACATCCCAAAGCTGCTCTGTTGGACTGAGATCTGCTGACTGTGGAGGACATCTGAGGACAGTTCAAGAAACCAGTTTGAGATGATTTGAGCTTTGTGACATGGCGTGTTGTCTTGCTGGAAGCAGTTCAAACAATGCTCAGTTTCTACTAAGGGGTCCAAAGTGTGCCAAGAAAATACTGTATCCCCCTCACCCTTACACCATCACCACCAGCAGCTTGAATGATAAAAAGCAGGATGGATCCATGCTTTCATGTAGTTTACACCACATTCTGACCCTTCTCCTCTGGCCAATTTTGAAATTTTCTCTCTCTCTCCTATAATCTGTCTCTCTTTGCTCCCCTTTCTCCCCTCACCCCCAACTAGTCGAGGCAGATGGCTGCCCCTCCCAAATAGGTGAAAAAAATCTCAGCGTGTATTTCTGATTTAGAATGACTTATTCCATTAATCATTAATTCCATTTCAGTAAGCCTGACTGTTTCAATGTAATTTTGTTTAAAATAAGAACATTTGAGTGCAAACATTTAGGTGTATATCTCAAAATTTAACCTCAAAATATGCTGTAATGCCAAAATGTAAGAATTGGATGTATTCATTACATGAGCTGATGTCTCTTTTCTTTCATATTGGTAGGCGTAGCAGCTGCTGAGTCCCATTCTGAACAGAAAACCCCTGAGTGGACAAACCGTCATCTTGGCCTGAAGGTCAGAGAAAGGCAGAGGCAGCAGGACTAAAAGCCCACCAGGCCTTAGAGGCTAATAGGGAGGAGAGATCAAGCCTCTCACTGAGAAAGAGATTGCTTTTCTGTTTCAGAAATATGTGGAAGCTCTGAAGGCAGCAATAGAGAAAAGATGGCCAGTGATCAATGATGCCATTATTGTGGACGCTCTGGTTTCAGTCACAGTGAGCAGTCAGCAGAGACCAGCACTCAGCAGGGTTCAAAAGTGCATGTTAGCTGATATGAGCAGACACAGAAAAAACCAAATGTGGAACTGTCCAATCTGAAGGACAGTGCAGGTTTGTTCTTTTTGAAATACAGCTGCAGATATTCTGCATTTTTATTGGATTATTTTTTATGTCATGAAATGATAAGTACTCTGTTTCTCTGCAAATACTGATCATGAGACATGTCCCTTTGTCATTGTGTGAGAAGAGTGGACCCAATATGCAGACTCCGAAACACAGAGGGTTGAACTAAAAGCAAGCTTTACTGCTGAAGATCCTCAGGGAAAATAAAGTCCATGGATAACAAAACAAGATACACAAACTAGAATACACACAGGCTCAGGGAGGACTAGTGAAGACTAACCATGTGATGCTGAACTAAGGAGAGACACAGACTAATGACTGACAAGCGGGAGGGAGGGAGAAGAGCACAGGTGACAACAATCAAGGACAGGAAGCAAAACTGAACAGAAAGCACAGGACGAGACAGATACCAAAGTAAAACAGGAAACAGGATATGTAAATACAAGCACAGCACTGAACTTGACAGATGACATGAACTTGAGGGAAACGCATAGACAAACTAAGCACAGTGACTAAAATACACACATGGGGAACACGGGGAGAAGAGAAATGCAAAACACATCTACTGCAAACAGAACTCTGGAGACAGGAACATAATGAAAAAACACAGAGACTGCAAATCAAAACAGAAGAAAATGATGAAAGACCAAGCAGAATGAAAAACATGAGAATAAAAACCACACCAGGAGGCTACAGGGCATGAAGAAGACTAACCACAGGAAAACATGAGGACACAAAGAGAACTAAGGACTAAACACGTGCTGGGCACAAAGTACACAGCTGAGGGGACGCACAGAAACGGAAAAGAATCAAGAACGGGACAGAAAAAAGGAAAGCTAAACACCCTAGCAATAAACAAAACCCACAAACCCTCACAGCCTTTCTTTTATAACCAGTTTTACTGGGTTGCTGCAGAACATTGCAGAACAACATCAGTAACATTAAAAGAGAACATTGCTAGGCATGCATTCATCAATTTACCATCATTTTCAGCATAGGTTGAAAATCTTGAGAAAATGAGGTATATGAGATATAGATCAAACAAATCAGCCCTTGTACGTTGCATTTAGAAATAATAGTTTTTAAAATAAATAAATAATAAAAAAGTAGGCAATAAAAAAATAGGATTGTCAGGTCATAATGTGTAGAGGATTGTAGGGTTCAGACCACCTTGTGGTGTACGTGTCTCAATAGGAAAGTCAGTCCTTCCAGGTCGTGGATTTCTTTAAAGATTTCCAGCTGTTGATCTACTGTATATAGTTAATGTTTTCAACAAGTATTTATCATTTTTCACAATCTCCTCTGGAAGATCTCCCAAATAAACGGTAGTACATGTCGGTGGTATCTGTTGCCTCAAAATTCTTTAAATAATTTTCCATATACTTTTCCAGAAGGGTGTGACCCTGGGGTAATTCCAGAATATGTGAGAGACACTTTCTTTCAAGCACATTGTTAATTTACAAAGCTCATTAAAATACTAAAGGTGAAAATGAGTGAAAAAAAATGTGCAGAAACTAAAAATATAATTGAAATGTTTTTTGTCCTGTATAGTTGTGGTCAAGCAGAAATCTTCATCGTATCAGATAACTGTCTATCTGATATGTCTTAAATATTTAATCACGTATTGATCCGTCCTAACCAAATATATAGGCATTCAATGGACAGTTGACACCTTTCGGCCACTGAATAAGGCAGTCAGTTTCATACAGTCTTAATTGGAACAACAGCCGGTGGTTTGATATGATAGGGTTTGACCAACACATATAATTCCCACGAGACTCATTTACAGCAGCGCAGTAACAACGCACAGTGTGGAAAACACTGCTCGCTGTACTCCTTTGAAATGTGAGCAGCACAGGAGGCTCATTTCACTGCTGATGATTTTTTCATTCAAAGCTGAAATTCATCACATACAAGTCAGTATAACTGACATGCAGAGGTGGACCAGGGAAACAGTAACTGCTGCCTGGCACAATGCGTTCCCTGGAGACGTTTATTCAGGGCCTGCAGGGGGTGAGACCGGATGGGAGTCGTGATAAAAAGGGAGGAAATGTGTAGAGTCCAACAATGTTAGTCTCCTCTGGAGGAGGGGCAAAGGTCAAGGTGCTGAGGTAAGAAGTCACTTATAGAAACGAGTGTAAATGAACAGCAGTGGCTACAGAACGTAGTTTGGCCTCATTGAAACAGAAGTACAGCGATTATGGGGACTTCATCCAAAAAAAATGTGTAGTATGCAGTGTAAATTTAAGTACTTAACCTATTTTAAGTTTTTATTACTTTTTACATCCAATTCCAGACATTTCAAGGAAAATAAACATCCATTACATTAATGTCACAGTTACTGACGACTTTAAATGAATATTTAAAAACTGCTGCACAAATGAATCTAAGGCAAACTCATATAAAGACTACTATTTGGATAATAACTAGGGACACAAAGAAAGAACTATGTGTGACATTTAACTGTGTTCTTATGGTTAATAAAGGGGTTGTTTGAATATTTATGTGTTAAACTGATTGAAAAAAATAGAATTGTTCAGGCCCTGCAGCCTTTGACACTTTAGCTGTCTGATTAGCCAAAAATGGGACGGTCACTCCGCAAAGTGAAACGGAGACGTCTGATAAAACAAATGTAATCCATTTAATTGAATTCATTTGCATTTAAACATCAGTCTCATGAAAAAATAGTCCATCGCTTTACAAGAAAGCGCATATTTGCTTTGTGGCCTCTCTCAGCTGTCTCCCTATACTGAACTGAAGGTGTGCTCGTCCTCTGCTCAACCCACTCATTGTATTTTTGGCTCTTCTCCTGCAGGCTTCCTTTGTATCACCTCGGTGCTGAGTTCTTTTTGCTATGCTGTCTGTAATAAATAGTTTAATGATGGTTTACTTCATCATCTCTCACATCTGTCACTTTGTTACCAACATGCCTCGTCCACTCTCTCCCTTTTCAGTGAGTGTGAACTCGTGTGCACGACTTGTTACTGTGCGCATTTTAATGAATGTTTGTGCTCATACTAACAGCCACACACAATTGTACATCACATACAAAAACAGAAGTAAAAAAATTAAAAAGGTATATAACACATAATAAAATATACTAATAACATAACTCATCTTTAGTAGAATATCTGTGAAAACTCAATTCAGAGGGGGAACCATTTTATTTATATATATATATATATATATATATATATATATATATATATATATATATATATATATATATATGGGGCAATCTAATAATTTCACTTCTATCATCTGCATCACATCACCATTTCCAGATGATGCACTTCTTTTGGCTTCATTGGATGATGACCTCCAGCTTGCACTGGGGCAGTTTAGAGCAAACTGTAAAGCAGCTGGGATGAGACTTAGCACCTCCAAATCTGAGGCCATAGTTCTCAGCCAGAAAAGCGGGAGTGCCCACTCCAAAATGGAAATGAGTTACTGCCCCCGGTGGAGGAGTTCAAGTAGTTCGGGGTCTTGTTCATGAGCAAGGGAAGGAGGGAGCGAAAAACGGACAGACCAGTGCAGTGTCTGCAGTGATTTGGACCCTGCCGCACTGGTCTGCTGTGGTGAAGAGAGAGCTGAGCTTTAAAGCAAAGCTGTCAACCTACATTCCTACCCCCACCTATGGTCACGAGTTCTTTGTAGTGACTGAAAGAATGAGACCATGGTTACAAGCAGCAGAAATGAGCTTCCTCCAAAGGATGACCGGGCTCTACCTTAGATATAGGGCGAGGAGCTCTGTCATTTGGGAGTAGGGCTGGGCAATATGGCCAAAATTTCACATCACAATACAAGTCATCTCATATCAGAATAATGATATCTAACATGATATAGTACTTTTTTTTTTATTTTTACAAAAAATATTTTAACTATGGCCAATAGAGTAGACATGACACAGTAGCTCCAGTGACTTCGCTTTCCATTATTTTGTTGGGAAGCTTTGCAGCACTTACAGTAACAACAAACTACAAATGACAGCAGCATGCAGCAGCCTAATGAATCTCAAGCAAGAGCAGGTAGCGTGTCAGAATAAGAAAAAGTTGGATTGGTGCATTCTTAGTGCTTTAAAATGAACGAGGGCAAAGTAAACAGAAGCTGTAAATAATCAAAGCATGTATGGCTGTTTTCCTTTTAGTTAAGCCCTGTCCAGGGTTTTGTGTTGCATACTGGCTAAGAATTATAAAGTCTCTAGTCTCATCTGTGCATTTTTCCCCAACCGGGGATTGACATGACCAGCGGCCCAGGGAAAGTATGTTGGGAATGTTGATTGGCGAGCCAATGATAATATTTATATCACTAACAAGCAGTTGTTTCTGGAGCTATTAACTCAATAACAGTATTTACACATTAAAGGAAGTGTTTTAGGCTGCTGAATGAGAGAGGTTGTTCTTAGTGTCACAGAAAACAATGAGTCAAATTTTCACCTCTGAAAACTGTCTATCAACACTTGTAAAGACAAACAAACCTGTCCACTTGATCCATTCAGTGGAAGTCTTGCTCTACCTTCACGATAATCCTCATCATACATGGTTGTAAGAGGGGTGTCATTCATCTCTCTGGGTGTAGCATAATTCTGTTTAAAATGGATAAATAGTTTATTAAAACACAAAGGTTTAACACTCTAAACTGATGCAAACACACAATTTAAATCATTACTAACCCTTGTAAAGCGATCTTGTGACCATGCCCTCTCTGGTGACCGATCCCGGCTTCTTTCATAACCATCGCCGTCTTTGTAAGATGACTGTCTGTGAGGTAACTCATCGTTTTGCTGACGGTATGAGAACTCTTCATGCCGATGCCTGTGTCTGGAGTCTTGAGGCATTTTCCTATATCTGAAGTCCTCATCTTGTGGTGAAGCATCTTCAAAATTCCTCGGTCCATGTGAACGTGATAAACTGTCCAGTGACGTCCTGTACATTTTGTCCTGAGGTTCATGCCTGTATCTGTAATCCCTGTCAACATCCTCTGCAAACCTCTGCCTTTTCTTTTCAGAGGGATCCCAGACGGGTGAAGACATCCGTCTCCTCACTGGGCTCTTCCTGCTCCAGTCTCTACTCAGTGAATCTTTGCTGTACAGCCTCTTTGGTGATTCACTGTACTCTCTGCTTCTTGTCCTCTCTGCACTGTCATGTCCATCTGCACCATATTTGATATGATAAGGCTCCCGTGGCATGTCTCTGGGAGGTTCACGCCTTTTTTCCCGTCTATCGTCATATTCATTACACTGCCTTGAAGTTCTCTCGCTGTGCTGCCGCCTGTGGCTGTACTCAGACCTGTTTGAGTGCATCGTTGGACCTGAGTGATGAAAAGGAGAGAAAAATATCTTAAATGATCATATATCAACTACAGAGAAATTAGTAAATCAAAAAGAATCAACTACTTATTTCATTACATTTGCAAATAAAGTTCTTTGCCCTGGGAATCTCTCTCTCTCTGGCTTTTTTAAGAGAATTTCATCAGAATATTTATTTAAACAAAAAACGTGCAAAAAGTCTGGGTCAACAAAGATAATAGACAACCACAGCTGTGATACCTGGTTTTATCTCTGACTGGAGTTTTAGGTTTCTCAATCCAATTAAAGCAAAAAAAGCCTGGATAAGTTGAACTTGCTTGATAGTATAACCCTCAGACTATGTATTCAGTATCAGATAAGAAGTAAACCACCTGCCAAACATTTTACACTTGGAGTTAAACTAATGACTGTAAAAAAAATATGGATGACCTGACACCCCCACAAAACTGAAGCCAAAACATCACCCCCTGCTATCTGGCTGCAGTACAGGTCATAAGTTCCACCCCTCCATGTTAGTGGATGGGATGAAGTAAAACTAAAATGAAGAAGTCCTCAGAAATTTTTTTTCCAAAAGGTGATTTGCGCCATTTTAAGTAGTTCTTATCAGGCTGATTTGGGTTCAAAGGGTTTTTTCTTTAATACTATAAAACTAGGGCATAACTTCATTATTGGCAGCCAGAGCTGCCAATCGTGAAGTGTGTTCTACTTGCTCTACATCACAACCCAGAGGATGTACGGACGAGAATTAGATACAGCGACTTCACCCCAAATCACTACTGCACAGACTGGCTACAAAACTGCAAGGTAGCAGGTGGAAAATTTGGGCTTCAGTTCTGTACAATGGGAGGATGTGGAGCCATGTCATCAATATTTTCTACAGACACTTGGTTAAACCTGAAGTTATCCCTGTTTGTAGCACTGGCCTCTGAGCTGATAAAACAGGCCACAGAGAGTCTCCTTCTTCTGGCAGCGCCCTTTAAGGGTCACCACAGCAGATCATCTTTCTGCATTTCATCCTATTCTTTGCATCCTCTTCTGTCGCAACAACCCCCTGCATGTCCCTTTCTACAGCCATACACCTTCTCTGTGGTCTTCCTCTTTTCCTGTCTGCCAGCTCCATCTTCAAAATCCTTTGTCCAATATAGCCAGTATCCTTCTGCTGCATATGTCCAAATCATTTCAGACTTGCCTCTCTGACTTTATTTCCAAACTGCTCAACTTGAGCCGTCCCTCTGATGGACTAATTTCTAATCCTGTCCATTCTGGTCACTCAAACACTAAATCTCAGTAACTTCAATTCTGTCACCTCCAGCTCCACCATCTCCAAACCATACATCATAGTAGGTTTCACTCCCATCTTGTAAACCCCTATTGCTGGTATCCTCCTGTCACAGAGCACCCCTGACACTTGTCTCCGCCAACTTCACCCTGCCTGCACTGGTTTCTTCATTTATGTGCTCCATCTGTTGTATTGGATGGTTGACTCCAATTATTTAATCTCATCCACATTCACTACCTCTACTCCACCTGCTACACCCCTAGTCTCACACACACGTGTATTCTGTCTCCTTCCACTTTGCTTTCACGGTAGTGATACTCCCATTAATTTCCGAATGACGTTTTAGGTTTTGCCAATCCAGCTAAAGAAAGAAAGCCTGGCTATGTTACACTTGATTCTTTGGACATTTCTCAGGTTATGAGTTCAGTATCAGTTACCATCATGATCTAGTCAGGTTACAAGTAAGCCACCTTCATGGCACTCTGATTTTAAGCTCAAACCACTCATTAACCCATTAAGGTCACACTGATGAGAAGCAAAACCTTCCTAAAACTTCAAAATCAGGATTTTATCTGAAGCTAGCCCCATATACTGCTTGCAGATAGGCTGACCAGATGTCCCTCTTTATGTAGGACTAAAGGGCATTTTCAATCCCTTGTCCCCCTGTCCCACATCTGGAGACACTGTCCCACATTTTGACAGACCATGCACTTTTCTCAAGCCTGGCTTTATGCGAAGAAAGCAGGGAAGGCTTTTTATTACAGTCGAGTGAAAGTTAGTCTGTCTGACGCTGTGTCCATCAGTGAAAGTTACAAGTCACCAAAAAGTCACAGGTGTTGTGGATTTTGGTGAAGGTGATGGAAAATACCACAAAGAAAATGAAGCAACAGTGCAAATTAAAGTTTTATAGAGCGGGTCATCTTCCAAACAGAAGGTTGGTGGCTCGATCCCCGGCTCCTCCGGCCTACAAGTCGAAGTGCCCTTGGGTAAGACACTGAACCCCAAATTGCTCCCAATGCGTCCATCGGATTGTGAATGTGTGAGATAGTTAAAATGCACTTAAAGGCATTGAATAAAGCAGTGTGTGAATGTAGCTTGCATGCTCAGGTATAGAAGAAAAACACTTGCTATTTTACAGTGAGGGAAAATATGGTGTGAATACAGTACAGCAAGTCATAATTGGCCAAAACTGGTAAAATTGGCAGAACAGGTGTGCCAATCTATGGATGCATCCCTACTGAAAGGCAAAGATGATCACAAACAGAGCAGCAGCTGAAATAATACAAAAAGAAAAGAACACAGGAGGCCATAAAGACCATGACAACAAACTTAACCTTCCTTTTACACTACTTACTGTGTTTACTTGGAAAAAATGTTGGAAGAATTGCATTCAAATATATTTAGCTTTTTCATGCTAGTTGCCAAAGCAGTAACCTGCACAGTATACTGTAATTTTACTTTTCAGGTTGGACATGAAAAGTTCAGACTGCTGTGCACATTGTCCCACATTTTGTTGGGATCTGGTCTCCCTAAGCGCAGGACAGGCATCTGAGCTGGTAAAACAGGCCTCCAGCTTATGATTCAATCCCACTACAGCTGACAGTAAGTGATCACATAAGGATCATAAGGTAGCCGTGATAACCACAGGACCAATGAAACAAATAAGCATTTCTATCTTTCTATAAGCAAGCGCAGGTTTAAAAAAAAGTGCACAAGAGAGTAATGACATTTATCAGCATCCCAGTCCAAAAGGTGTGCAGGTTTTCACACATATTCAAACAGGGGCTACATGTAAAACCACCTGCTGTGGAGTTCTTAAAAACAGCGCCGAGCCACCCCGGAGCTTCGGCAGGAAACTTAATGGAGCTTTCGATATCCTGAGGCCCAACTGACGTTAACATCGGCCGGTCTGCTAGCAGGCCAAGACGGCGGCTGGGGCTTCGGTTAGCTTTAGCGAGAAAGAAAGACGGCAAACTTACAACGTCGACTTGCGGCTGTTTCCAGCTAAAAGCGGCGCATCTGTGTAGATTCTCCCGACCTGGCGTGCCGTCAAACCCGCTACAATCAAAGCTATATCGATGTTTCTGCGTAACCTACTTAGCCACACTCACGGTGAGCCGACGAGCTAACGTAAAATTACGGTTTCCCTTGGAATACTCCACTGTGGTTACGAGCGGGGACTCAAGCCTCCATAGGGGGAAACAAAACCAGGGCAAACTGCTTAAACTACGCTTGGCAGTAAATAAAACATCTAACAAAAACAAACTGTTACACGTAAATTAGGCTAGCCTTTTAAAAACAAGCTATGACCGAACTCCAGACGGTTCAGCTTTCCAGCCCCCCCCCGTTGAGGAAGAAGTGGTTTCAGCTATTTTTTTGTCACAACTTTATTCATAAGATCCACGGTTTCTACATTTGTCTTGCAAGTCAGAGGTGCCTGGTTCGATTCCAGGTGGGGACACAAGCCCCCTCTCACCATGGAGGGTTGCGTCAGGAAGGGCATTCGGCGTAAATCCTCCGTGAAATAACTGAAGCGGATTAATCCGCTGTAGAAGATGAGACGCCATGGATCCTAACAGACTGTGGCCAATTTGTCAAGGACAAGTCCAGGACCAAGTTGCCGAGAGAGTTTCAGTCCCAACAGCAGCAGTTTGTTGACTAAAGTCTGTGGGATGATGAACAAAGTAAATAAGTTAAAAAAAAATTAAATGACAGAAACCAAGGTGTTTTTTAAAAAAAAAAAAAAAAATAATGTTAATAAAAGTGGCACTAAAAAAACCTCTGGAGGAACATGTTGCAACAGTCCAGTAATGTGATTGGG
>VUQH01003934.1:0-11059 GCA_015106775.1 Etroplus canarensis | reverse complement strand
GTAACACAAGGATTTCATGATTAGTAAAACCACGCTGAAAATACTCAGCAATTTGCACATTCATGACCGGTATCTGTAGTACTGGTAGCTTAGCTGTAGCATTGGTAGCTGAGGCCTTCAGCTTTTTACAACAAAAGAGCAGAAATGGATTTTTAAGACTTACACTGAAAAAAGAAACTAGTGACAAATCATTTATGAAAATAGTTCCCTGGGGTCGCCATGCAACCACTAAAGGTATATCCCCACAAAGCCCCAATTTCTTCATGAATGCCAACCTGACCCGAACCCACTTGTTTCATCTTTTTTCAAATGGAGATTGGGTGATTAAGAATTGATGTATGCAGCAGTGAAGTTGATTCCATAATGTCCATGACATAACTTTTAGCAATTTCAGTCATGTAAAAGCAGACGGCAATGGCAGCAGACACAACATGGTGTCAACATTGTGTATGATCCCACAATCAATTTGGTTTTTCTTTTGTGCAGATTTGACAAATATTTACAGACATGTGGCTATAAATGATAATGTATTTTCAAAATGGCTGAAAATAAATTTAGTTTTCCATCTTATGGAGGTCTATCACCGTGCCAAAGTTCAAAATCCTACATCAACTAGTTTGTGCATCATGACGCTTGCACAAAATATTTGTGGTGGCAAAGGGCCTTGGCAGTTTTGGCATGATGTCACCATGAAAGTATATGATCCCACAACCAATTTGGCTTTTGTCTTGTGCAGATCAAATAGTCACAGAGTTATGGCTAAAAATGTCAGAAAAAATATTACAGATAATGCTACTGGATGACAAATCTATATTTTCAAAATGGCTGAGAATCTAATCAGTTCCAGATCTCATGGTGTTCTATTGCTGTGCCATAATTGAAAATCCTGTGTCAAATAGTTTTTGCACTATCGCAATGAAACGGTGGTGGTAGGGCTGATGATTCCATCATGTTCCAGCTTTTCGGAGATAAAAATATTGAAAATTAGTTCACATTCTACTTTAATATAATAGCAATTGCATAATTTAAACCAATAACAAATTTTATTTTTTACTTTATTTTATTACTGACCCTTTTTAAAACCTTACCTACATTTTAATAACAATATTAATGTAATGTTCTTTCTGCTATTTAAGCGCAATGAAAATTTTTATCTAATCTAATAAGGACAAGATACCACAGAAAAAGATTAAAACAACTATGAATGTCTGATTATTGTAAGGTCTGCACTGAAGTAAAACACTTTGATGATCTTGGATTATGAGGACACTGCAATTAACTGTAATTATATAAATTTGATAAAGTTCATAAATCCAGGCATTCACATTTTAAGGAAGTATAGCGTTTTCACATGTGATATCTTAAACAAAACTTGCCTTTTACATCGTATATCAGCATCGTGTAGATTATCTCATAAAGCCACATTTATGCAAAGTTCCTTTCACTCAAAATTCTGAAGTTCTTCTATATCACATATTTTTTTGTATATTAGCTCATGCAATTCATTTAATTAATAGACTGATGCTCTTAATTCACAATTAGGTGCAATCTTTTCTTTTTCCTACCCTAGCATATAATATCACTGTGTAGAGTAATGAAACTGAAGTTTTTCTTGTGCATTCCCTGTAGAAATCAAGTCAAAATTCATAGGACCTACAATGCTGAGAAGAGCACTGCTGTGAGTTGTATGAAGCTGCAAGGCCACAACTTTCATCTTAACTTTTCCTCAACAAGCCCAGACAAGGTGTGAATGTGGCATGAAATGAGGTACGGAAGCAGGGCCAATTGATATTTAATTAATGCTAGGCCTGACTGGAGGGCCTGGGCTCATCTGCTGCATGTCTCATCCAATATGCATGATTTACAAGCGGGCTTCTTGCCACAGCAAACTTTCCACGCAATAAGGAGCATCAATGTGAAGTGGTGTACACAGCAAGCACACATAGAGGAAGCAAGCATCCTGGAGCACAGACATCATGACAAGTTTCATGTGAACTATGCCAACATGAAGAGTATCTTAATTTATGAGATTGAAACATATCCAAGAGCACAAAAATCCCATAAAATGTCAATGGGACCCTGACTACCCTATCTCTGTTTTATTTCATCTTTGTGCATCAGGATGTGTGTTAAAAGCCTCTGTAACTTCTTTAAAACATTCATAGGCAAAGCACAGCATAAACACCTTTGCTGTTTTGGGAAGCACCAAGTTGCAGAAGACACCTTTTCTTTTTTAAATCCCTCCTGTTTTATTGATGAATGTGCTCTATTAAGATGAAACTGGTGCTGAATGACTCAAGATAAGATTCTACAAATTCCTTCTTTGCAGAATGTTATGATTAGACCTTCTGACATTCATATTAACCCATCTACTGATACTTTGGAGCAATCTGAATGTGTGTATGAAATATGGTATACAATTTAATTTGTCTTCCCTTACTGTATTATGAATAGATAATGTCAGAAGTATCCTGACCATTGCGTTTTTTCTGAAAATTTTAAGAAACATTGCTCGTTCAAAAGCAGCAGGGCATTTTCCCCCACAAAAATACAATCAAAATACAGCAAAGATACAAAGTCTGCAAAGTTAATATCAAACAGAAATGCAGATTATATCACAAATAATTACTGTGCATTTTACTTACTGAAGAAACTGATGTTTTCCAGTGTTGATCTAAAACACCTCAGATACATAGCCAGTTTAGGTGCTTTTCAGAATCAAAATCAGAATACTTTATTAATGCCAGGTGGGAAATTTTTCATCACTTTAAGAGTGATCGAGAGGGTCTAAACTGGCTAAGAGCGCAGACAATGTTCTTCGTATATGTTCTTACTTGCTTTATTATAGTCTAACTGTAAACAAAATCATTATATTGTTCATGCTGGGGAATTAGGACGAACACACACATTAATTTTCTTTCACTGCACATTCTCAGGATGGATCAACTAATGATCAGTCTTCTATGTATTATTGCTGTGGAGATTTTGTTTTAACAACTGAAACTGAATGAGCTATTTCCTGGATGAACACCAGGTTTTGCGTGATGCTGTCACTGATGCAAAATATTTCATCTGAGCACATACCGTGGGGTTTCGTTTATGCTTCACAACACATATTTTTATGTACATATTTTATTTATGCTTCATATTCAAGTCTGCTCAAGTCTTCTGTGGTCTACCTGACCGCAAGAATAATGTCTTCTTGGATATAATGAAGTTAAAGGTTTCAGCGTTCTTGACTGCAACAAAAGTCAAAGTTAACTATTTGTCATTTCTGCTATATGTACAGGACAAATAAAGAATTGAACTATTGCTCCCCTGAACCACAGTATATAAACAAAACATTTATAGAAACAAATACAAACAAAAAACTGCATATATTATTTAACATATTACTTAAAAAAAATAAAAATTAAAGAAAAAAATGATGAATGCGTCTAAAAAAAATAATGCTAACACATTCTATTAGCTTTTCCAACAGTATATATTACCAAGGATACACAATTAAATATTATATCATTATATTTAAGAAAATTAGCAAATTGTGCAAACACGAGGAAAGAAAAAGTGATGCAATGGTTTTTTTCATTTATTCATTTAACTTTAATCATATTCTTCCCCATTACATTATCCCAGTGTTTTAAGAAGCTGTGTTGTTCTCTCCTAACCACCTCCCTCAGAATGGTGTGGTATAAGGATGACAACAGTCAAAGGTTAGCAGTAAATATAATCCTTGGGACAACTGTTCCCCAAGTCCATTCAGAAAAGCTTACTGGTATTAAAACAAATTCTGGAGGAGTAGGGATATTACATTCAATTCTAAAGATCAACTAAAGTTAAGCTAATGTAGACCCCGATTTATATTCTCCACATGGATTTATACATCCTTCATTACGCAGGAGGGGCTATGAACAGTGCAGTGGGATTTTAAAAGTTTACAGTCTTATACTGTATATCATATTTCCAAACATACACAAAAAGAAAATAAAAAAATCTTAACTTCCATTTGAATCCCTACAGAATATTAAGGCAGTGGATTTTTTTTTTCTCAGGCTCATTTCTGTCTGGGCCATCTGTCAGCCCCCCCCCACCCCCAACATTGCCCATGTTACATTAAATAAATGCCTGGTTTTTCCTCAAGCGCCCACAGCCGGTTTATTAAACTGCCTACCTGTGTTACGATGATAGATCTCCCCAAAACTTTGGACCCCCACCAAGCCCTGGTTACCCATAAATGCAGAACATAAAGAGATTACTTTTGCAGACATCCGGTATAAGCACTGAAATCAGGCTCCATGCAGATGACTGGGTTTAGATGTGGACAGAGGACAACTGGATGGGATAAAAAGATAAGCAGCCAGCAAGTCAAGGGCTTTGATAACAACATTTTGGGTAGAACTATGCAGTAAATTATAACAGTCCACTTTAAAATAAAACAATAGTAACACCATCCCCAGCAGTAAATTAAGAAATTAAAGTGAGAAATTTCAAATCTAAACATTTTACTCATATTCATGATGATAAAGGTAGTTTAAAGCCATTGAAATTTCAAATGTGAGGGTTGAATTACTAACCAGAGAAAGTGCCAAGAGGCCACAACATCCCAAAAGGTGCAAATTCACTGCATGCCAAATACCACTCCGCTTGAGCAGTAATTCTACAGACTTTCAAGCAATCAATAAGGACTAACTTTTTTTTCTGCCTTTGGGCTACCTAAAATGTTATTTCTGCCATGACTATTGCAGACCCATGTGATGTCCCAGCATGAGATGTATGAATATTCTATTAATGTTAGGGATCACATTTTCCAATTTATTTCATAAATAACAACTTTATTACAAAAGCTTAACACAAATTAAGACACACATATGACAGAAATAAAACAAAACAACAGCCTAACTCACAAACAAAACAAAGCTCATACATATTCTAAGCTACAACCAACCAATACTGTATAGACTATAGTTGATTAATTATGCAACAGCTTGCTGACAGAAACTAGAGAACCTAAATCTACTTCTGCCTCACAGTCACAATCATGTCTGCTTTCCAATTTCCCACCAGGCCTTAGTGACAAGCCTGTGGATGGTGAGTGTGATAATGGATGGTTCTAATGGTCAAGCCTGGACCGCACATTAGGAATCTGGTCGATTCTCAGTATTGCACACAGGAAGTGCTGCCAGCAATCAATGCTAGGCTAATGTGCGAAGAGGAGTAAGTTGAATGTCAGTGCTGCTAATCAATAACTATTCATTTTCAGCAACCACATTTCCACAAATAGGATACTTAATATTGTGTGATTGGATAATTACCATGGCCAATTAAGGATGTGTGACACTAAGCGATGAATAGTAGATGGAAAACATCTGCCACAAGGTGCTAATGGAGACGTGTGCCAGACTCTGATCGACAGTTGGGAGATGGATCTTGATGTCTGCAAACTGTGGGACGCCAGCTGAACCTGCAGGAGTCAGATAATCCTCTCTCTACCTCCACAGCACCGGAGATAATGGATGTCCATCCTCTCAGATTCTGCTCTAACAGGAATACACTGATACAAAAGGAAAAGGACACAAGCACTATACAACTGAATTTGAAGCTAATCCCACACATTTGATGCATTCACCATTTTCTACTATTGCTGACTTTTCTTAAGATATGTAATAAATGTCCTCAAAAACATTGGTGAAAACACTAAACATTTATTATAACACAAACAGAAGCTATCTTGTGATTTCTTCATATTTTAGCACTATTCCTACCTCTTAGAGTGACAGAGTCTCAACTGATGGAAACATATTTTGGGACCAAAGCGACAGAAGGTCAGAACAGATTATCTTGTAAGGGAATGCAGTGACATCTCAATCTCATTCCTTCCAGTCCAGCTGAATCCAGCTCTGTCTCTGCTGATAATGTTAACATATTTAATTTGTATGACTCTACACACAAAAGTCCAATACTGTATGCAAACATGGCATTCAAGCATTTGAAAATGCATGTAGCCCGCTTTCTGACTTTCTGACACTCCATGCAGTGAAGCCTCTGTACATCATACTTTGCTAATAATCCTCGTAAAAAAACTTGTATCTGCTGAAGAGTCACTGCTGCACAGCATCTTTAAAACCTCTTTGCAAACTCTGAGTCAACATGATTAACAACCTTACTTTACAGTAACAATTCCATGACAACACTGTGGGCCAACGTTGTTAAATACACAAACTAGAGTCTCACAGTTGCAAAGCAGCAACTACTACATTTTCATTGTATATATAAATTGGACCATGATAACCTAAATTGTCAATCATTGACCAATTGTACCCTGGCAAGTGAAGCAAGAAAGCTGGAATTCAGAGAAAGACTGAAGAGGCCCATTACAATTTCGATAAGAGTAATTGCTATTTTAGTGATATCATCCTTTGGGTAATCTAACTCCTGATTGTTTACTCTCAATTGAAATGTAACTGGATTAGATGCCTGGTGTGATGAGTATTTATCTGACTGTGAGACAGTAAGCACTTTGATGCACCATTGCTGGCTCATTCTCTCCTGAGACCAGTGATACCAAATAAAATGTTTACTCTATATACAGTACATTTTTACCATGAAGTGTTGGAAACTCATACAACAGGATGACAAAAATTATACATCTGTCAAACTATTATACAGATTTATTAAGAATTAGATCAATAAAACTCTGATTGTAGTTGATATGACTGATGAAATTCATGTCACAGCTAAAATAATGTACTACCACAGTTAGTGCCAATTTGATTTTCAATTAATGGAGCAAGTATTAAGGTTATGGTGAAATAGTTAACATGTTTTAAAAAGCCAAGAATATTTAGGAAATACACCTATTTCAAGCATTGCATCTATATCTGTCTTTCTTTGAGGATTTGAATTCAGCTGAACTTTAAGGAATAGCTGCTTACATTTATTATTGAAATGAATTAGATGAGGCACCTTTCACCAACAAAAAACACTTTATATCTCTCACACCAGGCCAAAACCTTTGAGGAATAACTTGAATCAGATCCAAGTAAACACAAGAAACAAGCTAGTGTGATCAAAGAGCCCTGATTTTCCCTAATGGTTACTGCATATTACTCATAGTGCATTAAAAGCTGAAAAAGAATATAAAATCTGGATCAGAACTGGATTCATTCCATTCTGTCTTTATGTGCACTTGGGTTTTGTTCACTACTTGGTAGGCATACTGGAATGTCAGTGATATAGCAGCTCGTGCAGCTCACAATCCATCACAATTCACAGGTTATTGTAATGTGTGAAATACAGAAAGAAATTGATAAGCTTTCTTGTCATTGATTGGCTGTATTGCACAAACTAATGAGAATTAAACTCCACTGAAAAGTCAAGGTGGCTCTCAAACAGTCATATCCAGGACAAAGTAATCTGGTTCACCAACAAATTGAAGTGTTTGGGTTCAGCAGTATTATCACTAGTAACCATGGCCAGAAAAACCATGAAAATGTGTAAATGCATCAGCATGTCATAGCATTGAGCATATTACTAATGTTAGCATAATGGTAATAAGGAAGGCCCCAACTACACCTTCCTGATGTGGGGGTCACCCATTAGGACAACTTCATCCATGATCATGACCAGTAAACCCATGGTCATCTAACAGGATGAAGTAGTATGCAACATGTGTGGCAAAGAGATATTTCAAGCTATCACAGCACTATTAGAAGTAGCTCCAAACTAAAAGAACCAATTCTGTAAGCACAATAGGAATAGTGAATATATAGAATAGTGACAGCTGAAATTTGCTAGCTTAATGTATTATTATGCAATAAATAAATCCAATGACAACATTTATGTATATATGACACAGGGGCACATACAAACACTCATTCTATGAACATTACAATCCAGAACAACAGGAGCAGTGATTCTTGTGAAAATGTCAAAGTTCCCATAAAATAACTATGACCTTGAGAACAATTTGGGTGAAGACCAATAAGTAGAGGTTTACGGTACAACTTCACCTACTTCCAAGGTGCATGGAGAAGAGGATAAAATGTGAAGAAGTTAACACACCTGCAACATTTTCAATATAAAGAACAGTGTGGACCGATGCATTTCTGCTTGTGGTTTTCACCAAGGTCATCATAAAAACATGATCATTATTACACGTGTGTGGGGTCAGGCATAGCCTCTTGTTACCCTATGAAGGTATATTTAGGTGTATTTTAAAAATCTCTTATTTTACTAAGAAATCCTAAAAATTTTAGTCGGAACATTTATGTGTCATGTCTGACTCAGTAAATGATCACCATTTCCTGGCAGGAAGCAGGTTGAAGCTATTTAACAGCTTGTAACCGTTATTCCTATTGACAGGTTTTTACTAACACCCAGATCATTTGTTTTAGTACCAGTCTGTTTCTGCTTATAGATTTGGCAGAGTTGGAAATATACAGACTAATTCTATAATTTATTTCTTTAAAAAAAATAAAATCTGCTATCTCAAGATGTGTTAGACACTCACAGTTACCTGAAAGGGAATAAAGAAAACCTATTGCAAAAACCAAGAAAAACTTGTATTTCAAATGCTTGAGTTTTGGCGTGTGTACCTTTTATTGCGCATTCATTCATTTACCAGAAACAAACATTTTCACCTACTACAAAAGAAAGTACAAAAGCAAGTTAAACTGTTTGATTTTATAAGTTTGATGATGGGCTGCTCAGTTCTGTTGTTTATTGTTTACATTGTGGCGAGGTGCAGGTGTTAATACTTTAAGATATTTAGACTAAAACATACATTTTAAACTTCAAATCCTGAAATGTTTATAACCCTTATTTACAGTTCAACTTGTGCAAGAAGTATAATTTGTAATTTGAAAGAATGTAATCCCCAAAATAGTCTTACAGTTAATTGTGACTTGCATCCACATCTAGCAGCATAATGAATTATCATGCTTTGCAAAAATTCATTTTTCACCTTCCTTTATTTAAACAGGCAGTGAAAAAACAGAGAAATTGACTAGTCTAAAAATAAGAAAATACTGTGTGTGGCTGAAGTTTGCTAGCACTTGCAGCTTTTGTTCGTTGCAGGTTAATGTCCACATAGGTGTGTTGAATGTAGTTATAAATTAATTAAGTTTATTGTCTTAGTGAAAATAAACAGCAGTTTACAACACACAGTGATATTCTAATTTTGCCAGTCTCCGATCACAGAAACCAATAATTTAAAAAATTCTCATAAAATAAAAATCCAATAAACACAAAGTAAAAAAATGTATTACCTCTGCCGAATTGTTAAATGTCACTATATTTTCACACCCCCATATTTTCTTTTTCTAAGTGAAAAGAGCTTTCCCATTTTCTACTTTACCGATGTATATATGAGGCTGACATACATGTGTGGCCCAGTTTGATGACATAAAAGATTAAAGACAAAATTCAATTAAAGAATTCAATTATGAGGGACTTTTTGTCCCATATGCACCCAAAACATTAGGCAGTTCTAATGCAAACTAAATCTCTGCAGTGCCAGCTACTGTACAATTGCCTCTTTTATATATCTGCAGGAAAAGATTACAAGAATAACATGGAACCCATTTCCACCAGTTTAAGCTTCACTGAAATAAGTAGCGCTATGTGGATTGCATGCATGCCAAATCGAATAATGACCACTGACAAAAAAAAAGGAAAAAAAGAATTCTTCCTGAGGCAAAAAGTGACAGTGTAAAAGGGACAGGGAGAAGAGGATGGAAATGTTGACTAAATTTTTTTTCATAATAAAATTTGCACCTTGTTTGACTTAATTTACACAAACAACTCAGAAGTGAACCTGTGGACTGATTAAGTAACGCATTCATCGTCCATCAACTGCTTATCCAATTCAGGGTTGGGGAGGGCCATGTCTGTCATGAAGCAAGAGGGCATCCTTGATAGTTCACCAGTTTATCACAGGGCAAATAGAAAGAAAGACTATTCCTGCTCACATTCACAACTATGGCATATTTAGAATCTCCAATTAACCTAACACACATGTCTTTACACTGTGGGAGGAAGCTAGAGTACCCAGAGAGAATCCGCCCTGGCAGGGAGAGAATATGTAGACTCCACACAGAAAGGGCACAGTTATCTGGTAGCATTAAATTTAGGTTCTCTCTAAAATTGCAAGAAGATTAGTGTGACCTCAATTGATTAGGTTGTAAATTTTTAAATACTGCAGCATGGTGGTGCAACAATTAGCACCACTGCCTCACAGCAAGAAGGTCCTGGGTTCAAATCCACCAGCCAGCCCCCCAGCATGGAGCCTGCATGCTCCCTTGTACCCACGCAGCTTGACCTTTGACCTCACAACCTCATAAATATTATTAGAGCTCCTATTCATCATAGGTATTAACCACACAAAGTTTGGTAAAGATCCATGAAACAAGTCAACTTCAGAAGGAGTAATAAGATTCATTACGCACAGATGGATAGACAACCCAAAAACAAAATGCCTCTGCAGAGGAGACAAACCAATAGAAATACACTACTTCTATATCAAGAGTGAGATTGAAGGCCTGCATATATAATGAATGACAGTCATAAATCCCCCTTTAGCTTTAAAACCTAAAATGAATCTGTTTTTTCTGCAATAACTCTTGCTCAATTTTGATTTTTCACTATCGCAGTTAGTAAAAACCAGCCACAGGGGCCCACAAGCCAGTGTAGTCCTAGTGCCGGTCCCAAGCCCGGGTCAATGGTGAGGTTTGCGTCAGGAAGGGCATCCGGCGTAAAATCTTTGCCAAATCAAATATGCGGATTCATAACACGACTTCCATACTGGATCGGTCGCGGCCCGGGTTAACAACGACCGCCTCCGGTGCCGTTAGCCAACAGGGTGCTGGTGGAAACTATGCTACTGTTGGCCGAAGACCAAGGAGGGGGAGAGGGGGAAAGCGTGTTAGGAGGCAGAGAGAGAGAAGGAAAGGTAGGAGGGTGGAGGTGTGAGTAGGAACTTTAAATGTAGGGACTATGACTGGTAAAGGGAGAGAGCTGGCTGATATGATGGAGAGAAGGAAGGTAGATATATTGTGTGTGC
>VUQH01003931.1:4334-19472 GCA_015106775.1 Etroplus canarensis | reverse complement strand
CTTGTTAGCATTAGCGCTGGGGGGAATGTACACTCCAATAATCAGGGCGGTAGTGAATTCTCGGGGTAAATAAAAAGGTCTGCATCTAACAGTCACGAACTCCACTACTGATGAGCAGTAGTTAGACACAAGCACAGAGTCCTTACACCATTCCGTGTTGATGTAAACACAAACGCCTCCTCCGCGAGTCTTGCCGCTCACAACTGTCCTATCGGCACGAAACGCGGTTAGCCCATCTAGCTGAATGGCGGCGTCTGGAACACTGTCACTGAGCCATGTTTCCGTAAAAACAAGGACACAACAGTCTCTGTACTCACGCCGTGAAGTTCGCTGGAGTCGGATGCAGTCCAGCTTATTGTCCAGGGAGCAGACATTGGATAGGATGATGGAGGGTAGCGCTGGCCGGCCAGGGTTTGCTCTTAGCCTAGCACAGACACCCGCTTGCTTCCCACACTTCCGCTTCCTCGAGCACCACTTGCGATGACGTCCCTTTTGGCCACCGGCATCAGGCAATGCCGCGGTCTGAAGCTCTGATCCACGTAGCAAACCGAGGTTGCGTAGATTGCTGAGTACATCCTCGTGCAGGTTGCCTGCTAGCATTCATATAACTTTGTTTGCATTTTTCTGTCAATATACTTTTTCTGCAACAAAATATTACAGAACTGCGCTGCTTCCAGCTACTGCTAACTTTTCCATGCTAGTGTACTTTCCACTGCCCGTTTACAACTCTCCATCACAGGGGGAAGAAAAAAAGCATGGCTTAATTCTCTACTATAATTTAAGGTGTAAAATTTCCATATTTACATCTGGTATTTTATACACCAATATCAATGTTAAGGCTGTATTTATTTATATTTTAAACTCACATTTTTAAATTCTTAATTAATCCCAGAAATTCAAAATAAAAGGATCATATATGGATAAGAACCATCCCTGTCCACTATCTTGTAAAATTAGTCATATCCCTTGAATTATTTCATAGTTTGACAAGTTACAGCAATAAATATAAAAATATTTTATTGGGATTGTATGTGATAGACCAACACAAAATAGAGCATAATTATGAAGTCGAAGAAAAATGATTCATAGTTTATTTTTTATTTTTTTTGTTTGTTTTTTTACAAATAAAAATCTAAAAAGTGTGGCATGCATACTCTATGTATTCAGCCCCCCTGAGGCAGTACTTTGTAGAACCACCTTTCACTGCAGTTACAAGTCATAAGTCTCTGGGAGTATGTCTCTACCATCTTTGTACGTCCACAGGCTGAAATTTTTGCCCATTCTTCTTTGCAAAATAGCTAAAGTTCAGTCAGATTGGATGAGAGCATCGGTCAACAGCAAGTTTAATGTCTTGCCACAGATTTTCAGTTAGCTTTAGGTCTGGATTTTGACTGGGGCATTTTAACACATAAATTAATCTAAACCATTCCATTGCAGCTCTGGCTGTGTGTTGTCCTTCTGAAAGGTGAACCTCCACCAGGACCTCAAGACTTTTGCAGACTAACAAATTCTCCATCTATCTTCCCATCAACTTTGACCAGCTTCCCTATCCTTGCTGAAGAAAAGCATCCCCACAGTATGGTGCCACCACCACCACCATGTTTCATGGCGGGGATAATGTTTTGCATTTAGGCCAAAAATTTCAATTTTGGTCTCATCTGACCAGAGCATGTTCTTCCACATTTGCTTTGCCCCCCACAGGCAAACTGCAAACAGGACTTCTTATGGCTTTCTTCTTGCCACTCTTCCATAAAGGCCAGATTTGTGGAGCGAATGAATAATAGTTGTCCTGTGGACAGATTCTCCCACCTGAACTATGGATCTTTGCAGCCCCTCTAGTGTTACCATTGGCCTTTCCATTTTCAGATGATGGATTGAACAGTGCTCTGTGAGATGCTCAAAGCTTGGGATATTTTTCTTATAACCTAACCCTGCTTTAAACTTACCAGCAATGTTATCCCTGACCTGCCTGGTGTGTTCCTTGGGCTTCATGATGCTGTTTGTTCATTAATGTTCTCAAACAAACCTCCAAGGTCTTCACAGCACATCTGGAGTCATAATGAGATTAAATTACACACAGGTGGACCCATTTACTAATTAGGTGAGTCCTGAAGGCAGTTGGTTGCACTGAATTTTATTTAAGGGTATCAGAGTAAAGGGGGCTTTTTAGATTTCAGAAAATTTCCCTTCTACTTCACATTTGTACACTGCTTTGTGTTGGTTTGTCTGTCACATAAAATCCCAATACAATACATTTACATTTGTGGTCGTAAGTTGAAAAAATTTGGAAAAATTCAATGGCTACAAATACTTTCACAAGGCGCTGTATAATTTAAAATGTTAAAAATAAATTCTCTGTTACGTCTGTTCATTTATATACTAGTACTTTTAGTAATTTTCAGAAAAATTTACTACACGATTTATATATATATATATATATATATATATGAGATGAATTTGTTGTGATATTAGATGTTGGTGATATCATCCAGCCCTAGTGCTAGTACTGTCATGTCACAGCAAGATGGTCCTGGGTTTAAATTCACCAGGTTTCTGGGGCTCTTCTGCATGTAGTATGGAGTTTATTCTCCCTGTGAATGTGTGGGTTTCCTCCAGGTACCAGGCGTCCTCCCTCAGTCCAAAGACATACATTTTGGGTTAAGTGGTGATTTTAAATTTGCTGTGAGCATGAATGGTTGCCTGCCTTTCTGTGCAATAGGTTAACACAGCCTGGTGACCTGCCCAGCATGTACCCAACCTCTTGCTCCATAACAGCTGGGACTGGCTCCATCTGACCTCAACCAGAAAATGATGAGTGGATTTTTAGGAGCACTTTTATTTACTTAGGTTAAGGAAACGATCACAGTTTGTGTTAAACTGGACCCTTTCACAACATTTTTCCATTTGGCTAGGTTGTCGTGTTGACATGTCTGCAAAAGAGGCATCCGACAGTTTCACAGCCTTTATTGGAAAATTAATTTGTTTGTGTTGTGGACCATCATAGCGGTTACAGATCTTACTGTGAGACAAGGTGCTAAAAACGCTATAACCAACTCTGGCTCCTACAGATTTAAGAATTACCATCTGCTTTGCCATTCAGGCCAGTAAGTGCAGTGAGTGATTAATGCACACAGACGTGCAGTGTTGATGAAAGGTTGTTTGACTCTAAATGAGCAGATCCCACCTGCTAAATCATTAATGCAGGCATCCCAAAGCCATGACAGATGACTTCTTCTCTTTAATGTGACTCACAAGGTAAAAAAACAAGCAAGAAAAAAAAAAAAAAGAAACACTTGCTCGAAGTGTTCACTACCGCAAATGAATGTGGCTGGTGTGATTCGTTGCTGTCATTTGTGCTCTATACACCAGAGTAACTCACAGTTTTTCCAGTGTTTTTGTTTTATTATTTATAATCATCACTAGAGGACAATCACAATAAACCCAAAATCTCAACCCCGCCCTTTCCCTTTTAAAACAGCAAAAAGAACAAGAACAAGCATTACAAAATCCATCCTAAGAAGAAAATCAACAGCTTAAAGGAAAACAAAAAAGAAATGAAAGTACAAGACATCCAGGTCAAATCAATCCATCCCCATAGACTAAACGTTCTATGAGATCTGACATCTTAAAAATATATTTATGTACACACTCTGCTGTATTGTACTGTACAAAATGTGGCAACACTTGACACATTCCCTGTAGACATGCAAACACCTTACTGATACTGTAAAATTCTCCATCTTAGAACAGCCACTTTCAGCTGTTTCTCGTCTTTATTTCACGTTATTTGATGTTCAAAAATAGGGGAAATGTTTCTTTAATCTGGTGGCGATGCACTGAAAAATGATCTCCCACCTTCTTAGAGTTGTGCAACTTGATTGAAAGATCAAATCACATATTAAGATGGAGAATTTTTGCAGTGTGGCCTGAAACTGAAATTACTGTATGGCCTATAAATCTGTTATCTTCACCCCAAACTTATTCATGATTTTAGAGCTGACGTAGCTTCGTAAGAGTTTCTAAACTGACTGCAATGCTGTGTCTCGAGGACCTGAGTTGACAAAGGTTAACATGACACTGCTAATGGATGACTACCACTGCCAGCAAGTAATATTACAGTATGTTGAACCCCATAAGGCATTGTACATGTCTACACAAGACCGCTGTACAATAAAGTGTGACCTCTAAAGACGGTTTCCATTCAGGGTGGGCGATGGCGGAGGGTTTCAGCAGGAAATTGCACTTATTCAGGATCAGCTCGGGTCGTAGTGAACTTGCGTGATTAAACATTTTTGCAGATGACTGGAGCATTTCCTTGTGCAACGATACAACAACCAAAAAAGAGGTGAGATCAAAGGTGTACATCGATGTTCTTGTCTTCCCACATGATACAGTACCACAGAGGAGACTGACATGGCAAATATGGGTGAAGCTGAAAGGCGGAGGGGGGAAAAAGAACCATGCACTTGGTTACGTGTGGATGACTGCAGCCCGGAGAGCCTGCAGAAGATCTTCTGTGTGCTTTGCCGAGAAACGGAGCGTCCCGAAACTGAAATGACTTTATGCTAGAGGGCAGTTCGCACCTCATGTCCCGGCAATGCGAGTGTCACTTGTCGTGTCCTTTAGCTATCATTTTCATCACATTTATACATACACAGACACACTGGAGTGCTCATACACGCACACACACACACACGCGCCTTGAGAGCATCAGCAGCTCTACCTCAGTGTCCACATCTGGCTAAACACTTGGTCCAAACACGAAAGGCCTTGACGGGTTTTAGCAAAATTCTTTAAGCTCTGCCAAAGGTCTGACCCTCAAAGCCTCCTGCCTACTCCTCTTCTTCCTCCTCCTCATCGGGCATCGGTAGCAGCTCCTCCTTCAGGCACTCCCTGTAGAAACTGGTCAGTGTGGCGTAGAGGTGAAGGCGACTCTGCTGAGACAGAAAATGACCCTCATCTGGGTAGATCTGGTGGGTAAAAAACAAAACAAAACAGTCTTTAAGTGACTGGTTGCAAAAGCTGAGGTCCCTGCTCTGCAACTCATCTCAAGTCTGTGGATATTTTTGTGTCTTTTAGGATTGTTGTTTTTGTTCACTCATATAGCTCTCATTTCCTTTGTTTTTAGCAGCAGGGTAGACTACCTGCTTAGTACCAAACAGAGGGAAGACAATGTTATTGACTTCTCTGTGAATATATAGGGACATTTAGCAACAAAAAGGCAAG
Source organism: Etroplus canarensis (assembly GCA_015106775.1). NCBI lineage: Eukaryota > Metazoa > Chordata > Actinopteri > Cichliformes > Cichlidae > Etroplus > Etroplus canarensis. The sequence continues at coordinate 14,246 of VUQH01003931.1, read as the reverse complement.
ATATTTTCTAATGATGATGATAATGAAACCCGAGCTAAAAGAGGGAGAGAATATTGGACATATATTACATTTAGATTCACCTGGTGCCCAAAAGCACAACTTACCAAAGCAGTGCATGTGCTCATAATCATCCTTTTTTTCTGCTCTCCCCAAATCTGCTGGTGTCTCACAGACAGGCACAGCATGTCCTATTGCCCCCATGACATCACATTTGAACTCACTGGCAAAATCAACACTAAGTGGGGTTAATTTTGTGACGGTATATGTTTGAACCCAATCCACAATCTTTTTCTAACCCTAAACAAGTGGATTTTAGTGTTGAAAACTATACAGCAAGCAATGAAAAAGTAAAAAGCAAACTCAAAGTTCCAGATTGGATGTAAATTGTGGTCTCCTGGCTGCCAAGCTTAGAGCTTACTCCACCACTGCCATCCTTCAAGCTTCCAAATGTGGACCACTATTGTTGCGGTGCACTGATGGCAAAGAACACTTTGTACTTCTCCAGTGCCAACGGCACCTCAGAGAATGGCACAAGAAGGCACTGAAAAAGACCTAATATAATCCACGGACTTAGGGATTTATGGTGGTTAACATGTCCAACTTGTAACTGTAATGCTATCACAGAACTATTAGCAGTAGGTCTACCATCTAAAACAAGGGAACCATCCAAAATCTGCCAAAATGATAGGGAAAGCGGCTATAGGAAGAGCAAAAATGGAATACTGCAAAGTGACCTTCAAGTTTTCCACTAGTGTGAACGGAGAGTAATGCTGATCATTGTAATGAACCACATTACTATTCTATTTACCCACCAGGACCTGTTGCTATGCCTTCACCGTAGTTCTAGTTTTTGACCAGCACTGACCCAGCCTCAGACATTTTTATGCCACAACTACAGCTAAGGGCGGTATTTATATATAGATAGCAGAGGGTCACATGCAAATTGCTCATTTTATGCATATTACAATATAGACCAATGGTATTAGGAGTAGCAATTCTTGTGAAAATGGAAAAGTGCCTGTAAAACTATAAATGTGCCCTTGAGCACAATTTGGTTGAAGATCTACAAAGTGATAATTGTGTGTAAGTGTCACTAAAATCTGACCAGTATTATGAGAGCAATTCATTTGACTTGTCCACATACATATGGACAGAAAGACAGATGATGGTCATTAGGCCGGATGAGCTGAAAATTAACTAATGATTATCCTAGATGCCTTAAATACACAGATGAACATTACTAATGCCACCTGAACCATAAATGGACCTTGATCATTATAAAAAGCTCTTGTTATTGATTTAGACAGAAGTAATTAACCCCCTGGGGGATTAATAAAGTATTCTGATTCTGATTACATAGATTTACATTCTTCAAACAGTCCAACAGACTACAGCTGTGGGTTTAATGACCTGTTTTTGAAGATCATGAACATATCAGGAGGTTATAGCATGATATTTACAAAACTAATTTCCAGAAAAGTTGGGATGTTTTCAAAAATGTAATGAAAAACAAAAACCTATGATATGTTCATTCATATGACCCCTTATTTAGGTGACAACAGCCCATGCAGCACGTGGTCTGGTATTTTACTGCTGAAATAGGCATGAACATCCAAGGAACTGACATTGCCTTAGTGGCTGCACGTCTCTCTAAAATCTTAATTTACACCTCAGAATCAATGGTATCTTCATACACATGCAGTTCAGCCATGCCATGGATTATTCACTCCCATACCATCACAGATGCTGGCTTTTGCACCTTTGGCTGCTGCCAATTTGGATGGTCATTTTCATCTTCACCAAGTAGAACTCAATGTTCATTTTTCTTCAAAAATGAGCTGAAATGTGGACTCATCTGACCGCAGCACACAGTTCCACGTCTTTCAGTCTATCTGAGATGATCTCAGATCCAGAGAACTTAGCAGTGTTTCTTCTTAGAGTTGATTTATGGCTTCCTCCTTGTGTAATAAAGTTGCAAGTTAAATCTCTTGATGCAGTGATGGACTGTATTAAATGACAATGGTTTTCTGAAGTACTGCCAATCCCAGGAGGCTATATTTTTGACAGTAGCATGATGGTTTCTTAGGCAGTGTTGCTTGAGGGCTTACATTATAGTTTACACACTGTACAGTAAAGGGTTCCAACCTTGTTCTTTACACACGCAGATGTCTCTGAATTCTCTTAATCTTTTGGCAATATTCTGCATTGTAGATGTTAAAATGTTGGAAATTACTGATGAATGTGCATGATCTTCAAACCCTCAGGTGACACTGCCTAAGAAACTGTCATAATACTATGACAAATACAGCCTCCTGGGCTTGGGGGGACTTCAGAACACCATTGTCACTTAACATAGTTCGTCGTTGCATCCAGAAATGCAAATTGAAACTGTGTTATGAAAGGAGGAACTGTATGCTCTATGCAACTCTATGCAGAAATGATGCCAAGTTCTTTGGGCCTTAGCTCATCTCAGATGGACTGAAAGACTGCGGCACCATGTGCTGTGGTCAGAAAACAGAAGCTGAGTTCTCTGACCCAAAGATAAAATATAACCATCCAGATTGTTACCAGCAAAAGCTGCAAAGAAGAATTAACATAGCACAGATTTTTGTATTTATTGGATTTTGGAAAATATCCCAACTTTTCTGAATATGTGGCTCATATATCATGGTCTCTTTTCCAAATGCAGCATTAAAAACATCTCTGGGTTACACACCTGCATTGAGTAGTTTGCTCCAACTTTCACAAGGTTCTTGACGAGCTCAGCAGTATGCTGAAAGTGGATGTTGGCTAGGAGTAAAAAGAGAAAAATGTCAGCAAAATTCAGCCTGAATCCTTACCGGAAAAAAGACGAGACAATCAGATTCTGGTAGGGTGGAAATGCCTCAACAAATGCGGCATGCACGGTTAATCAGGGAATGTTTTCCTCTGGAAATCCCAGCATCAATTTAGATAACCCACTTTTCCATTTATCTTTTGATTAAAAAGCATTTGCCTCATTACCTTCCAGGATTGCATCCTTCTTTGTGCTCAGCAGTGATGCACCACAGATACCGTATTTTCATTTCTATCTACGATTTATTTTTCTACTTACCATCTGCCGTGCCATGCACCAGCATCAGCGTCTGCTCCCTAAGAGCTTGAACATTCTGCAGCACGCTGGAAAACTGCGAGAAACAGTGGGGAGATAATGAATTGAGAGATATGCTAACTGGCATTGAGAAATGAAAATTTAAAAAAAGATGAGGAATGTGATCAAATGAATGGCACAGTGCTAAATTACATTCTACATGCACACATACACAGTCATTTAAATTAATTAGAGATCTTTAAGTGATAAAGTATCTCCTGCAGACATTATTTCTACGCTTGAAATACCACATTTTATAAAAATTATGAAAGAATTGCCAAGCTGCAGTACTGTGGCAGCAGTGAAATACTCGTTAGGGTCAGGTTTGTTGTTTGTGCTTGTAAAAAATACAAAAAAACAAAACAAAAACCAAAACAGTTTTGTTCTTCTCCGCTGCCTCTTTCCTATCACGCTGTGGAAAGAAAGCACCTCTGATAGTTGAACATCAAGAGGCCTGAGAGAGACAGTTTCACTGCGGCTTAAAAAATAAAAAACCTTCGGCATGTGATGTGACGCACCGGAGCTCGCAGTAACCAAAGACACATGAGTGACAAAATCCTACAGAGCATGAAAAAAGAAAACACAAGAAAAAGCAAAGCATCGGCGCCTCCGACTTTGATAGCAGCGGCTTTCAGTAACTGCGGGAGCTTAACTGTAGGTGTGTCACTGATGTTAACGCTTTCAAAGATCAACGGGAAACATGCTCGGGGAGGCGGTAAACACGCACCTGATATCTGCTGTCATCCTGTAATGGCATGCCAAGGTATCGCTCAGAGAACGCTGACGCTGTGCAAATGAGAAGTGAGACATTCTTAACAGTGGCACTAGCAGACAGTGCTTCAGCTGCAGCTAAGTACCTGTGCAAAGTGGAGATCCTGTCATTCCCAGCCCAAATGAAATACTTTCGGTGAAGAGGCCATAACAGCAAGTCTTCCGTGTCATCTTACGGTTGTAGAGGACGTCCTTTACAATGGCCAACAGCTAAAGGCCAAATTCCCCTTACATTCAGACATATCTTTCAGAAGTAAATAGGTTCTTTTTATTTAAAAACTAAAGAAGAATTTGCACCTCTTTCAATATAATTTTACAAAAATCCAAATTTACATTTAACTAGCATTTCTTAGGTGTGTGCACTGTGTATTTTAATTGCTTCAGTAGCCTGTCAATCGTCATCAGTTGAAGCAGACTAGAGCTGTACCTTTTCAGTTGCCTGAGAAAGAGTCAGGAATACAGGTGAGTGATGGCTGAAGTTGACCGAAACCAAGTGCTGCCTGGACAGTAACAGCTTTTGTGAGTAAGTCTCATTTTTGTGTGTAAAAACTAAATGTTAGACTCAGGATGCTTACACATGTACACAGGGTGGCCCACCTGGAATTGAACCCGGGACCTTTCGCTTGTAAGGTGAATGTGTAAACCATTACACTATGGGGACACTGCAAACAGTAAAATGATATTTTAACATGCTTAACTTAACGTCAGTGGGCCTGTTTAACTTCCAAAATCAGAGATAAGGTTTCTAAAAGGGGCTGGAAAAACTCTAGGTGCTCCCTCCTGCACTGGTTCCAACTCGGAGATACGGGGTCAGTGGCAGGGACGAGATGTTGAAACCCCAGGACATGGGTACCCAGAGCTATGGGTAAGGTTCTTGTGGTTCTTGTGGTGTGCCAGGAATGGTGGTTGCTGGACGGATCCCCACACTAGCTCCACAAGCTGCCCTGACAACTGTCTGTCAGCCCTTGGAAGAGGCCGTCAGGAGCCAACTCACTTTAGTCTAGAGGCAGGAGGGGATACTGGGTCTTCTCAGCTGGCAGAGAGGCCCAGACTCAGTTCAAGGCTTGGAATGGCTTAAGGGCAAACCTCGGGAGACTCGTGCACAGGCCACTAGGTTGTAACAACGGAGGGACTACCTCCATATCCTATCTCCCACAAGCGGACTGAGTAAGAGCTTCCTCGACAGACTGGCAACCTGTCCAGGATGTGCAGTGCATCTGGAAAGTATTCACAGCACTTCATTTTTTCCACACTTTGTTGTGTTACAGCCTTATTCCAAAATGGATTACATTCATTCTTTCCCTCAAAATTCAACACACAACACCCTAGTTTTTTTTTTAAATACTTACAAATGTATTAAAAATGAGCAGGTTTTCATCCAGGATGTCTCTGTACATTGCTGCATTCATCTTTCCCTTTATCCTGACTAGTCTCCCAGTTCCTGTCACTGAAAAAACATCTCCACAGCATGATGCTGCCACCACCATGCTCCACTGTAGGGATGGTATTGGCCAGGTGATGAGCAGTGCCTGGTTTCCTCCAAACGTGACACCTGGCATTCATGCCAAAGAGTTCAGTCTTTGTCGCATGTTGACATGTTTCTCATGGTCTGAGAGTCTTTCAGGTGCCTTTTGGGAAACTCCAGGCAGACTGCCATGTGCCTTTTACTAAGGAGTGGGTTCTGCCTGGCCACTCAACCATACAGGTCTGATTGGTGGATTGCTGCAGAGATGGTTGTCCTTCTGGAAGATTCTCCTCTCTCAACAGAGGAACGCTGGAGTGCTGACAGAGTGACCATCAAGTCCTTGGTCACCTCCCTGACCAAGGCCCTTCTCCCCCAGTTGCTCAGTTTAGACAGCCAGCCAGCTCTAGGAAGAGTCCTGGTGATTCCAAACTTCTTCCATTTATGGACGATGATGGCCACTGTGCTCAGTGAGACCTTCAAAGCAGCAAAAATGTATTTGTACCCTTCCCCAGATTTTAGCCATGAGACAATCCTGTCTAGGAGGTCTACAGACAATTCCTCTGACTTCATGCTTGGTGTGTGCTCTGACACGCACTTGTCAACTGTGGGACCTTATATAGACAGGTGTATGCCTTTCCAATGTCCAATCAGTTGACTTCACTACAGGTGGACTGTATTCTGCCTCTTGCCTAATGACAGCTGGGACAGTCTCCAGCATGCCGCGCTTCATTTACTCACATCTGCAAAACTCTTGCTCTGTTTACTGAGATCAACAGCAGACTTTTCAGAATCTGAGAGTCAATAGATATGTGAAAATGACTCAGCTCTGTAATGTGTCTTACACCTTCATGGAAGCCTGTTCTAACTTGTGATTGATGCTGAGAATGATGGTCAGGTTAGGGTTCATCTTTTCATCACTGAGTGTGGCTGCTCCATCAGTTGTAAAGCCAAAGTGTGCAAGTAATATTTCTTTAGATAAGAGAAGCTACTTATTAAAATAAGAAAAAATGACAAGCAGAGAAATAGGCTGTGTTGGAGAATAAAGGTGTTCATATCAAATATTAACTTTCAAGGTGGTTACAACTGTACAAACTCTATTTTTGACTCTATTTTGATTTATTTAGCAAAAAAAGAAAGAAATGAGGGGTGGCTCGAGATTTTTTTCACTTCATTCTAGGTGGGCAAGTTTATCTCCTGTCTGAAAGTGTTAAAGGTCCACAGTGTGTGAAGTTCCCAGTAAAGTTTACTGACGACGAATCCAGCAGAGTCTTTTTATTGGTCTCCCACAGTGGCCACACTACCCTGACCAGCAGCTCATTAAGCAGAAGTTTACTAAATGTTAAGTTTGCCTCCTTGCAAACAGTCTTTACTTGTACTTGCCTCGCCAGTTAGAAAATGATGAAAACATGTCTCTGTGTGATATAAATGTGAATTTACCTTTGTGTGGGTCTTTTGAGAGAGATTTTTTACTCACCGTAGAGTTTCCAGTCAGTCACTGGTGACATTGCACATGCACATTTGAACAGGCTGTCAGTAGACTTGAGCATCATTAATGTTATGTAGGCTCCGTATCCCTAAGTGAGCAAACACAAACATTTATTCATCTCTAATTGCTAAATCCACGGAGTGTGAAAATAAACTCAAATGCAATCACTGGAGTCGCTCTGTAGAAATTTTACTAAGTAGCTTCTTGACACTTCATAATTTCAGAAATTCAAGTAAACAAGGAGTTTGTGTTTTTGCACCTCACACATTTTATGTAGCGTGTGATAAACTAGAGAAGAGTAGGGAGGCTCACCTTTCCAAACACTGCTATCCGTGTCCGGTCGATGTATGGAAATTTCATCATGTACCTGGGGAAACACACACGTCACAAGAGCTACAGGTGATGCCAGGGGCTTTTAAATGTGATGGCACTGGAACCAATCAATGCCACTGAAAAATGGTTAAAAATTCAGCATGCTATCATGACTTTATTTTTGGATGCATCTCCTGCCCACATGAATATCCATGAGGAGACATGGCTGCCTTGCCATAATATGACTAGCCACGTTGAAACACAAGAAAGGTTTTAGAAAACCCACTGAAAGTCTGAACGGGTACTGGAACAGAAGTCACAGAAAAAGTGAAACTCTGCCCAAGTCGAACAAAATCGCAAGGCTGTAGGATCAGAAAGTGAATGCTGACACAGACTGCCTATGAAACATAGTTTTCACACCTAGTACAAACCGTTTCTACCAATCTGTCGAAAACAACCTGGCAACCCAAAACCTTGAATAAAGGAAGTGTGTAGCAAATCTCTGCACAGGCAGAAGTTGGATGCTGAATGAATTAGCAGCTGTCTCAACTGTCGTTTCACCGTTTCAGCTAGAAAACGCTGTGTCGGGGCGATACTGAGAAAACTAGATATGAAATGTGCCAGCTTTATGTTTATTGAGTTAGGGCAGTGCAGGCCTGTCATCTAATGAACCTATAATATGTAAATGAAATGTTTTTTTGTGTGTTAGATGGTGGAGAGCTACAGTCTTTCATGTTGAATGTGTTCGCTTTATTTTCTAAAAGTCAACTGGAGTTTGTGACTGAATAACTCTTCAGTCATTTGAACCGCTCATATCTCTCTGTGTGCTTTGTGAAGACAGTGTGTCCCCTTTTATCACCTGTGGCTATATTTTGGACTGGTCACCCTGCACTGTAACGAGCAAGACTTCAAAAACACACGAGATTAAATAACGGCGAATTGAGCCATTTGTGTGACCAGTTTTCACTTAGATATACCATTAATGAGTCCGACATCTCTTTTCAACCATTCACAAAAAAATTGCAACTGTTTTCCTCAAACTGTCTGAATTCTACAATTTGATGAAAATGTTTGGAAAGATGCAGTGTGAGACGAGTGCACAGGACCGGTACAAAATCTTACAGTAAAGGAAGTGTCACCAGAAACAATTCACACAACACTGCTCTCCCCAAAAATTTTGTTGTCATGTCAACGCAAAAATGGGCAGCAATTGCAGTTCTTGTAAAAGACAGTCAAAAAGCTTTCAACAGCCGGGAAAGCTATTGATTTTATTGTAGATAGAAGGCAATATGTTTGTAAGTTTTTTAATGATGGATTTCTCCTTATTCAACTCCAAGCAGTTTGATCCACAGCCTACTGGTCCCTAACTTTTTTAAACGTTGGTAACGGCAAACAAATGGTGCATGCGAAGCTATTTTTTGCTTCTGCCACTCAGTAAAATTAAGTGAGGGAGTGGTGCCTGTGTGTGGAAACAAACCAGCGACCTTTCACTTGTAAGCAGAATGTATAAACCACTACACTACAGCTAATTGAAGTTGAGTCAATATTATGTCAAGAGATGTTTTTCTAGAACTTTTATTCTTTGAAAGGTTTTCTTCCTTTAGTTTTGACTTGAGAACACTTGTCTAGACTTGAATTACCTGCAGTATTGCAGATATATTCAGATAACAAAAAAAAAGACGGTATTCTTTTTTAAATTCCAAAGTACAAGATGGTTGAGAGTAAAACAAAGTGGATGCGATAACTTACTCCACTGCTGCAATCTGGTCCTGAACATCGAGAGTTCCCAGTCTCTGGTGAACCTCATGTAGGATCCTCTGACCTTGGAAGCCGCTCCCCCGGCCGTCCAAGCGGGCTACGATGACGCTGTCAGAGCTGACCAGGACAGAGTCCCAGCTGAGAGAGAAACGATCACTCACCGCTTGACCTCCAGGGGTGCCGTCACTAAACAGAAGGCAAATATATAATTAAACTCAGAATCCTAATCAGACACTTTCAGACAGCAATGAACTGCAGCATTTCTGTAACTCTTGGAGGAAGTCCTTGCACAGCTTCAAAGTTCTTATTTTATTAAAGCAAACTATACAATTTTTACTCTCCCTCTTGTTACCATGGTTATCAACATGCCACTAAACAATGTAAAGAGAAAATGAGAAAGACACTGAATTATAAGAAAAGACCACCCCGACTGTGAGCACCAACACAACTCTACCATTCCGTCTGTGCCGCACTGTTGGCGTCCAAGTGTTGTAGTAGTTGGATAGCACTACATTAATCAAGTGCAAATTAATTACAACCTTCCCCACCATCCTCAGGGTGGTCAGTTTTCTGGCAGAAACCCTGCCTTTCCAATTAGGTTGTCATCATGAAACCCATGACAAACAACAAAAGCACAGCTCGCGCCACGAACATCCTTCATCTTATTCCAGCTGGCTATTAAATCATGTCCACATTCCTGTTGGCAGTGTGGAAACCCACAGGAAAAAAAAAACCAAAAACTGAAGGTATATAGTTCTCAGAGGAGCTCAGCAGTGGGCAATTATCCTCAGGGAGTCACTAGAAGTCTTTGGTCCGAAAGTGCCTATTAACACGCTTGAGGGATCCATCAAAAATAATTTCAGAGAATTAGTTAAAGTTTTGCATTTCTGCTGGTTTGTTTAACTTTGGTTTTATTTTGGATAATTATTTAAGCTTAATGCACTTTGATTTTTACAAAAAAAAAAAAAAAAAAAAAAAAAAGAGGTATAA
>VUQH01003930.1:42457-60768 GCA_015106775.1 Etroplus canarensis | reverse complement strand
CCTCGGTAGATCAGTGGCTTCTGAAATCCTCAGATCAGCCCATTTGGCAGCAACAACCACAAAACGTTCAAAGTGACTTAAACTACCTTTCTTTCCCATTGTGATGCCCATTTGAACTTCACCAAGTCATCTTGGCCATGTCTACATGCCTAACTGCATTGAGTTGCATGTAATTGCATGATTAGATATTTGCTTTTTGAGCAGTTAAACAGGCATGCAAAATAGAGTGGCTGGTGAATGTAGTGTTACAGTGGTGAATGCTCATATTAAGCATGGCCAAAGTTGCAATATATATATGAGGTCAGCATGTGGGCAAATAATCACTGTGAGTCAAAAAAAAACAAAAACAGGCTCCACACTGCTCTAAATGCTTGCTTCAAACTGTTTGATTCTACTCATGGAACTGTAAGACCGGACCTGCTGCTCAAACCTACTGTTTGCAAAGGTCAGCCTGTCAGAAGAAAATTGGCTCGAAGGTAAGGAGTTAGAGCTAAAACAGCTTCCTTCAGCTAGTGGGTGAACAGAGGCCCTGTATTGATCCAGTAAAAGATATAAATAATTATTTTCAACTGTGAATCATTCTGTATCATCGAAGCTGCTCTAGTACCTGATAATCAGCACAATAATATACTGAATTTATCTAGACAAATGTGCAGTTCAGCAGTAAAAATTGTACCTTGCATATCACCAGGAATAACTTGATGTGTGTGTGTATGTGTGTGTGTGTGTGTGTGTGTTTAATGTCCTTAGAGAAACACTCTCTCATTTGCTTGCACTATGGTTGTTTATGAACAGCAATTCGACAATAAAGCTTGATTTGATTCAAAGTGTGTGCATTTTAATCGATAAATTCTGATTTATTTCTATATTTTATTTATTTTTATAAATATCTGTATATGTATGTATAAATTTCCCTTGATTTATGGGACATTGTTTTCTAAAACCCCAAAACTGGCAAAACATCTCCAGGATTTAAAACAAAAAAAGCTGGAGAGCCTCATGAAAGAGTAAAGGGAGGCACTATAAAACATTTTAAACCAAAGCGCTTGTGAGTAAAGTTCTCTTTATAGTGGTACTTTATACTCATTTAGTCCTAAACAAGCCCTGCCCTTTTATTACTGCAAGAAAAACCTCAACAAATGGTGATGTGTGGTTAAATGTTTCTTTATGGGGTTCCTGTTATTTTTCAGCTGCCCACGACTAGGCGGCGGTGTTGCACAACTTTTAAATGAAAAGAAAACGCCTGCTCGCCTATTTGATCCATAGATAGTTGGCCAGACACTAAACCAAGGCGGCTAAATAGAGCAGAAAAAGCTTTGTAAATTTAACTGGGTGTGTTCGATTAGTATTTTAACACCCTCCCCCCCCTTTAAAAATTATCCATTTCATTAAATAGCCACCAAAATTGCATATATGATGAATAATCTTGACTCTATTGCGCATCTTCTCGTCTAGTTATTGCAATTTTAAGATTGACTTAACAAGGCTGTAGCGGACCTTAACTCGCGTGTCCCGTTAATATGGATGTTTACACATTCGCCTCACAAGCGAAAGGTCCTGGGTTCGGTTCCAGGCGCAGACATAAGTCCCTATAAGCATGCGTCAAGAAAGGCATCCGGCGTAAATAATAATAATAATAAAAAACCCTCTTCTAAATTACTCGTGCGGATTAATCCGGGAAAAATACATGGGAGCGGCTTGAAGGTGCGCTACAATTTAACTTGCTTTAAGTAAAACTCGACTGTAGTGGCACACATCATTTATAGGGTCATATAAATCTTTATGACCTCACATTTACATACATATTGATGAGACATAGCCTTACAGCTGTAGAGGAATGTGTATAAAAGGCTGTAGCTGATTTCTAACATACTTAATCTCAGTTGGAAGTTGTATAACACATTTTTAAAGATTATTGACACTGACGTGGCACGGCGGTGTGACTAAATTACTGTCAAGATTAAATGTCGCCAAACTGATGCCGATCAATCAAAGTGGAGGCGGCCGGGTCATCCTGACAGGTAAACCTCTGCAGGATCGCTTACGAGCCCCCCCCCCCCGGTAGCTAAGTGAGCCGATAGCGCTGGAGCCCCGTGATGTGGTTTGGTGTGGGGGAGGATAGCAGCTACCAGCCAGATAAACACTCAGCGTTGGTTTGCAGAGCAGGAGTAACATGGCGGCACAGTTAGCCAGCAGAAATGTTGTTTCACTATCGCGAAGGTCAGACCTGCTCCGGATAAACGGAATTTAACAGCGAGGAAGCGGCCGAAAGTGTTCAATCGTAAGTGGCCACACGCGTTTTTGTTGCCCCTTGTCCGGGACGCGGCTCGGCGTTTTCGTTGCGAGCGCTTCAATCTCGGTTGTGTGTCTTGTCTGGCACAGGCTTTCGCTTCGGCGCTAGCCTAAATTAGCAAGCGCTAGCTTCTCTGCTAAGCCGTATCAATAGTGTTTTCTGCAGCAAACTTGATCAGACGGCGCCGACAGCGAGCTTGCAATGGAGTTATTGCAGCGTACCTGCGCCGCCTTGATTTGCCGCACGGGAACGGTGAGGGGGAAAAGTGAAACGCGAGGTGCACGATACTTTCATGTGTCATTGTTTTTTTGTGCTGAGTGAGCGATAGACCGTGACTACAACACCGGACGAAGTTCGCCAGTGTAGCAGGAGCGCAGTTAGCATGCTAACTGTGTAGCTGCTGGCTGGAATCGTTGGTCGTTTGTCAGAAAATGTGAGAGTCGGGACAGTTCCCATCACCATGTGTTTGTTGTTGTGCCAGGCAAGCCTCTTTACTACTTGTCTCATTAGGTGAGTTTAAGAATTGTTTTTCATTTATTTAGGAAACAGAGTAGAAATTTTAAAAAAAAGTGATCTGTCTGCACAGCAGCCAAGCTGTACATGAGCACTTTACAACTTAAGTGTCCAGAAGTTGTTTATGGACAGCAACATAGATCCTGGCACTACACTCAGTGTTGGAAGGGGAGAAGTCTGCAGATTGCTGGCGAAATATCATAAACTCCTATATGCATCAGCATGTTAATGGAGGAAGGAACTTTAATTGTACTGGAGGAGATGCTTTCTGAAATTGTTGGGCACTAATGCAGTGTGTGTGTGTGTGGGGGGGGGGGTTGAGAGTGCAGCACTCTCCTTTTAAGGGCCCTCTTGCTTGACTGATTCAAGACTATACAGGCAGACAGCTTGTGCCATTTCAGTGTCTGTCAGTGGTCCTCTCAGTAATCCTGCAGGAGCGCATCCTGTGGAACCAGTTGAGCAGTTTCTGTTGCATCCCTCTGCCCCCCTGATGGTGCACGGCTTGTCACATCATTGATAGGGAATTTAACATGGCATGCTGTCCAGTTGCAGTTTGGCTGACTTTGTTGCATTTGTGGAAATGTGATGAGAATGTGTATGCAAATTCCCTAGAAGATGTAGCATGCACTGATTGTAATGTGTTGTTAGTAGATGTTTATTTCAGCGAGAGTTCTAATTTTTGTGTCATTGTGCTTGTGTTCATACAGGCTGAAGACTTTGATAATACCCCTCTTTGCAAGTCTGAACAACATTTGCTGTAAAAGCCATAGTGCTTGAATTTGTAGATGTAGTTTTGCAGTGAATCAAAAACTTTGCGAGTATTTCTGTCTGTGGTGGCGTGAGACAGATTGAACTGTTCGTCCTTGTAAGAAATACAGATGTCCTTCTAAACTGACCTGATTTAAATTTTCAGAGTGAATTAAATGAGGGGTGTGGATCATTCATGTGATGTCTGTGACAGCCCATTACCAGTTAAAGGAATGCAGTCCTGTTCAGAGGCAAGCCTGCTTTCCAGCACTATTGTTTAGAAGTCTTATGCTGTTTGTTTAGTTATAAAGAGGATACATACTTGACTGTAGAAATGTTTTTGTATAGTTTTGACTGAACAGAGCAAACGAATGACTGCTGGGATTCAAGCAAGCATGTATGCAAGTATGTGGATGTTTATACAAGGATAACTGGCTGGAAGTTTTCTCACACTAACTTGGCACTATTTGTGTGATTGGGGCTTTTCCTAAAAGCAGAAGTCTGCCTGAGCACATTGTAAACTGCAGCTCCAGCAACAGGTGTGTGATACAGTAATGCCTGTTTAGCCACATGATTCGGAAACAATCTTCTTCTGCATACTAGTTTTCTTTTCTCACTCTTTGCCTCACTCTGTCCTGAAAATTCCTTCACTATTCTATCTTTCTGAATGGGTCTGAAGGTGTTTGACTTACTACAGCTGGTTCAGTTGACATTCATAACTTCTTAAAACAAGCCAACACATTGGAGTAAACTTGGAGATAAACCACTTCTCTTGTATGCACTGACTTTTGTCCTACTGTGGGTTGCTTTGTTGCGTCACCAGAAGTGATACTGTATTGTATTTGCTCAACCCTTGTTTTGCTGCATTTATTGTCAGTTCTTGGTTTATTTTTGTCTCTGTTACTGTTGGACTCCAGTAATACATTTTTTGTACTGTAGCTACAAGGTAATTTTTAAAGCTTTTTTGTTTAACAGTTCCTGTAGACTTTTCTGTCAGGTTATTGCAGGTTTGCTGTTGTCTTTTTTTGGTTTTAAATGGATTGAACTGAATTTTAGGGTCCATTATATTTACCAGACAAAGCAGGATATATGAAGACACCCTACAATGTGTTAAAGGCTTGTCTAAGAAATAGTTTTTAGATATTTTATTGACTATTAACTTAGAAACTAAAGTTTAGAGTAACTTGTAAAGAAATTGTATGCCACAACCTGATAAACAATATTGTTAAGACTAACCTGGGGTCATGTTGCTTCACGCTTAAAGCAACATGACTCTCAACACGTCAAGGCTGTTAGCACAGTAAATAATATCATTGTGTATTTGAATTAATACTGAGCCATTTGTTAGGACCTGTAATTGCTGAAGACGTGTTCTCAGTTCATTGAATATTCATCCGTGTTCTGGTTTTCTCTTTTATTTTGACTGTATGATGTATGTGCATGCAAATTACTAAATCTCAGTAGGTCCCTGCAATCTTTATTGATTGGTGATCAACAGGATAGGATTGTAATCCAGTATGATTAATTACCCTAAATTATCCATAATTTCATAATTGTTTGAAAAATAGGGTATTATTGTAATTGGACAAAGTAGTCGCAAAGTAATAAGCTGTGTTAAAAGATTTTTAATTATTTACACCCTATTGGTAATGTTGATATGATTATTTATACATAGTTGGCTGCATCACCTTCAGTATAATGCTCAAATAAGTTTTGTGGCTCTTTATGAATTTTTTTTTTGTAAAAAAAAAAAAATTGCTTGAATATGGCTCCTGCCCTAAATGATCACATAAATTCAGGTACAGTACTGTGTAAAAGTTGCCCCTCATTTATGTCTTGCTTCCAAGTAACCAGACTTTCTTGTAATTTCTTTTAAAGTGGTCTTGAGCAATAGTTCTTCAGACTTTCTGAAGGTCTTTTAAAGTTTTTCTTTGGGCATTGGCTGATTTTTCACTTATTTTCAGTCCTATGTACCTTACCGTTTTCAAAATGTTTTCTTTTTTGTTAAGCCACTTAACAATGACTTGTGAATTGTTCAGGCATAATAAAGGCACATAACACAAGGAATGAATCAGTGTTGTCTACACATAACAGTCAACTTGGCAAAGAACCAATTTTAAATTGTATTTTTATGGCACACTGTTTTTAGCAGCTTATCATAAAAACACTATTTGTTTCTATTTCTTTGATTAAATCTATGAAAAATGCTAAAAAGAACAGTTTGACAGACATGAAATAGTATGTTTGCACCAACAAGGTGGTTCCCAAAGAGCTAAAAACTTGAGAGATCTCGGCATGGTGTACGGTGTGTCCTTCAAAAACTGAGGAAACTGGACAAGTGGAGGACAAAAGAAGTAGTAGGCCTTTAAAATTTGTCAGAAGATGAACAGTATTTAAAAGTCATGTTCAAAAGATAGGAAGAAAATCTGGCATACCTTACACAGGATCTGAAAGATGCATCTGGCCCTTCAGTTTATATGCTGTTTGCTGAAGCATCATCAGAAATGGTCTGAATGGAAGGGTGGCTGTCAAGAGGCCTTTCTTGAAAAAGAGAAATGGGGAGAAAAGGCTAAGGGATGCCAGATTACTCATGAACTGAACTTAAAACCGGTGGCTGCGGGTCTTATTGAGTAGTGAATGGCCCTCAACATTATTGAAGCAGTGTGGGATTCCTGTTAGTGTAGTGGTTTACACATTGACCTTACAAGCGTTGTAAGAATTTTACAAACTATTTTCTTTATGTATTGTATTTTCATGTATGTTTGCATGTTTCAATGAATATTTGCACCCATCTCCAATTTTCCTAACAAATTATAAAGTTATGAGGGGTGGCTGGAGACTTTAGAACAGTACTGTATACCGAAAAGAGAGATGTGTCATGAGTAACACAGATGATACTTGGAAAAAGTTGCCATGGGTAGTTTCGCACCTGACATCTGAACATGCGTTCATACAGATTTGTTATTAACAAGAGAGGGGAAAAGATGGTACTCCAGGGTGCTGCATCAGACATCCCAAAAAATTGTACCAAGCCATTCCTAGTTATTAGGACATTATCTTTTATCTTAAAAAGTCAGTTTATTTCAGATTTGTAACCAGAGCTCTAATGAAATTATAATCACTTTTACAAAATGAACACATCTAATGAAAACTTACCACTAGGATTCTAAACTCATTTAAAGTTGACAAAATAAGTTATCAATATGATTTGACAACAGTCATTTACTTGTTTATTTTATGTTCAGATTGTTCATATACAATTTCCCCCTTGGATTAATAAAGTATTATGATTCTGATGAGATGGTGTCTTTGTAAGCCGTTTTTATAGTTGCAGCTTACAGTTTTCACTTTTAGTTCCTTTAGCCCTGTGAAATAGAAAAAATGATCATCATTGGGGTTGTAGTGTGGCTAAAAAAAATAGCCATTTGAATTTGTCAACAGATTCACACAGTGGGCTAGAGTTAAACATTTTTGTTAACGTGTGATAATAAGAAAAGCCTTGCTGGAGAAATCAAGGTGATCTGTGGTAACTCTGGCATATGAGTAGTCTAATGAACAATAATATTGCTTGGGTAATTTTAACACACAACTGTTTAAATGATGACATCAGTCCCTTTTTAACCATGTCACATTTTAGCAGTGAACAACACTGCTCCTTCTGTTACTACACACTTCTCTTTGCTAACAACATTAAGTTGAGTCATTTGAGCCAGGCTGGAAAATGACATCCCTGTCTCTGCTGCTTAGCACGGTCAGCTCCTGAACAGCACCATACTCCTCTGACTTACACACACTCTTTGATGCATACTTATGCCCCCCCCCCCTTTGTTTTCATTTTTTATTTATTTTTTTAAAAAGAATCTAGCATTCAGAATCAGGAATCTGTTCATTTATCAGAATATTGAAAAGTATCAGTGTCCAAGTAATTTCACCCCAGGATTCTGATTCTGCTCCAGTCTGCACATTTGGTTCAATGAGTGTTGCTTTGCTCTTTGGGGTTTGCTGTGACTAGACGAGTTAAAGAAAGTTTGTTGAAAAGGAAAATTATTAGTGAAAAAAATTCAACTTATTATGTATGTTAAACCCTGGAAACAGACACTGACTACACAAACACCATGTGACTTCTGTTTTAGTTAAAATGCAGCAGATTCACATACACTGTGTTATCTGTCCATCACATGCTGTATAAGGTCCACAGTGTGCTCTTGACTTGATGCCCCCCCCGGTATCTATATGCCTTGTCTCGCTGGGCATCTCACCCTGCTGTCTCTGTGTTTGTGTTGTCATGGAAACAGCAGTGTGACAGGTCCTGGGTGGGCGTGAGGGATGAGCTGTGGGGTAATGGCCAGGTTTTTATAGCAAAGGGAGAGCTGAGGGTGAAGCAGCAGTGGAGAGGCTTCTGAAGCAAGGCAGAGATGGTTGATAGAAAGCTGAGAGGGCTTTGACATGGACAAGGAGAAATGGAGAGTATTTATCCCCTCTTTATGCCAAGGCTAATTTTCATTGTTATTAAATGATTACTATTTGGCCATCTCATCTGTCTATGCTAGAAGTAGGTTTAGTTTTTAATATCACCCTGGTCATGATTGGTTATGGTTTGCATTTTTAGTTAAACTGTTTGTGGCCTTTCCAGAAATTTTCTAGAGATGCTGTCGTCATCAAGTTTATTCAGCAATGAGTAGAAGTGCTATCTGATACTAACTGATACAGGGCGAGCTAACAACAAAAGGTCACCAGTATGGTATTTAACAGTCACTTCACCAATAAAATAGGGATTCAACAGCAAACTATGTTCGGGTGGGTAGGCAGTGTTCTCGTCAGTTTCTTAAGCAACATATTGATTTCAATTCATTTTTATTTATAAAGCACCATTTTACGGCGGTTGTCTGAAGGCATTCTATATTGCAAAGTATACACTCATGGAGTGAACAATCAGACAATCCCCAGTCAGCAAGCATTTGACAGTGAGAACGAAGAGCTCCCTTTTGACAAGAAGAGATCTTTGGCAGAATCTGTCTCAGCGAGGGGCAGCCATCTTCCTCGACTGGTCAGGGACACTGCTATCAGATTGGTACTCTGTCCAGTAACCTCATCCCGAGGTACCTAGTTTTTAGTTCATCAGTCCTTCAGCCAGATGAGCTAATGCTGTGGCAAGGCATCCGCCGTCCATCTATCTGTCCACAACTCACCAAACTTGCTATTCTTTCTAGATTAGTAGTCTGATATTAGTGAAATTTACACACAGTGATCACCAAATGGGTCTTCACCCAAAGTGTGTTCAAGGTAATAGTTGTCTTTTTATGGGCACTTTTCTATTTTTGTAAGAATCACTACTAAAACTGGATTGTGGTGTTCATAAAATGGGTGTTTGTGTGTGCCCCTCTGTCATTAGGTGTATTTATGGCATAATAATGTCTTAAGCTAGGTCAGGGCCAGTCAACACCTAGGGCTATTAAGCTGGATGTGAACATTCCTGAGCCTTCTAGACTTCTCAATGGATTTTAATTTTCATTAGTTTGTGCAATACCTCACATTACAGTAACCTGTGAATTGTGATGGCTGGTGAACTGGATGAGCTACTACGTCATTGACTGGTTTCATAACACTGAGCCAAGTTACTCTTGAATAAACTTGTGCCTTTAGTGGGAGCAGTGTTTGGTAGTCAAGAATACTAATGTGGGCTGAATGCCTGGAATGAGTGTGCCAGTTTAATGTGGTATTTAAGAATATTAAAGCTTGATAAACAAGTGTTACATGTTTAAGTTTTCTCAGTCATATCTTTTATCATATTCAGGGCGGGTTAATTCTCTGTGGTGATTTGTGAAACATCTACATGGTTAGACTTGTTATTTCCTGGCTTAGGATGGGCCTTTGTTGTAACTATAATCCACCCATGCGTAATAAAGGCAATTAGTTTGTGTTGCCTTATATGGGCAGAAATATATGCATTTCCTATTATTTCTGTCCTTTACATGATATCTATTATATTTAAAGAAATGAAATCCTACATAACAAAAGTATGACATTGCTGATGATTTTCTTCTTCTGGGGTTTATTTGTGCAGGAAAACCCCTCTTAGATATGTGAGAGTTACTTAATGTTTAAAAAAAAAATCAACACACAAAGCTTGACTCATGCCCTACTCACATGGAGACTCCACCAGGGCTCCAAGGATATTGAGGCTCACAGGCAATCCAATGATTTCACCATTCTATGCTCCTCCACTTATGTAGGTCAGCCACAGCAAAGTGCATATTGATCTCTTAAGCTAAATGATATTGTGATGTCTACTGCTCATTGAGAAGAAGGTGCCCTCAGCCAGTTTGGCTGTAACAGAGGAGACAAGCAGAGGTCACATGGCTATGTGACTCTGCTTTTGCAGCTGTTTTTTCCTTTTGTTGTGAGCCTGGTATTGCTTAGCTGTACAGTGTGGTAGATGTAACGACTGATAATATTTTTAACATGTAAGCTGCAGATTTTCATTTTAGAGGCTCCTAGTATAATACACACATTAGACTGGTAAGATTTTGCCAATAAACTGTTTGAATAGAATATATTCAAGTTTCATGGAAAAGGAAGTTTGGTGTTATCTAAATTAGTGTTTGGTAGGATGGAGTTGTAGATAAAGCTTCATGAGTATGCTGTCTTAATTTGTGTGAGTGGGTGAATTGCCTTTGCCTCTGCCACAATGTGTTTGTGGCTCTGGGTGCTAGCATGTGGTTGGCACCTTTCCCACTGCTCAGGATGGAATCCTTGGCACTGAGGGAGGGAGAGAAAACTTGGATTGAGCAAGCTGCCTGCTGGAGTTGGGTGGGTGGTCCAAAAATATGCAGTGTGAATTGATCTTGAGAAAGCCGTGCATTCACTCTTATTCTAGGACAGAAGTAAACGTCACACTTCCACCACCATCGCAGGCTGGGCTAATGTAGCATGGAATGACATGTGCAGAGCAGCATTTCTCACCCGCTTGTCATAAAGCCAGAGGAATGCAGGGATTCAGTTTCAGGCTTTTCATTTCTGTACACATTGTGAGGGTCAAACTCTGACCACTGTGAGTTCTACCAGTGTTCCCATATCTCTCTTTGCCAGCCTCTTTCTGCTGAATCAGCAGTGTTTCGTCAGTGACCTATAATGTGGGTTTTCGTGTTTTAGCTTTACTGCTTTCAGTGGGGTATGGAATCTCCTTAACTGACCTGTGTTTTCAGTCTGTACTGTGTATTTTAGGTATGTAGGCAGGTCAATATTGTGACTTAATTAGCTTAAACACATCTGCTGTACAGGTTCACGAGCCCCATATCATGCCTCATTAATTCACCATAAATGGTGAGTTAAACAAACAGTAGGAATAGATGAACATGTAAGCACTACAGTTGGTTATGTCATACGAATTGGCAAAACTTAACAACAGTAAATTTAATGGATTCTTTTGGAGTTCTGGTTTGATATTTTTCAGCTGTTTCCTGACATTTTTCCCAAAGGATGAATCTGCATATGTAATTCGGCAAAGATTTTGCACTGGATGCTCTTGTTGACACAACTTTTCCATTTAGCCAGACTTGGGACCAGCACTAGAAGTGCACTGGCTTGTGTCTCCTCCCAGTCTTGAACTGGGGACCTTTTGCATGTTTGCTGAATGTGTAAATTACTACAGTATGGAGACACTGCAAGTACAATATGAAAGCTAAAAGTAGTGCCAACTATATCCCCTCGTTTCAGAAGCTATGATTAGAAACTCTGTTTTAGTTACGATAACTATAAAACAAAAATTGAAAGGTTTTGAATTTGAGTGTAGAAGAGAAGCTACAATGAAACCGAACACCAGATGGATTGTCTTTTGGTGTCCCTAGTGCTGGCTTTTTCAGGGATAATTTGTGTGACTGTAGAAAACCTCAAAATATTCTCATTTTTTTCAGCTATAAAATGTGAATCTACATATACATTAAACACAGAAGGAGAGAAAAGTAAAGGGAAAGCAAAGCACATAAGAGTTAAATGAAATGGAAGGATACATACTGCACATCGATGCAGAAGTATGGCTCTTTCGTCTGTTTTTGATTTTGGAGATCAGTGTTTTACTACCTGGAATACAGACAAAAGTAATTTTAGGCTATGGCTAAATAGACGCAATTTGCTAGTGGGATGAATACCTTATTTGGGTTTAGTTTTTCAAACATCTGTTCATGGTAATTAGATAAATTAAGGCAGGGTATGTCCTTAAAATGTGGGGTAAAGGGCAAATAAGGCAGGTAGAGCCTATGCAATTTATATGTCCAAAGACTGAGATTCAGTGAGTACCAACTTAAATCTACTGTGACTTAAAGGCCCACACTTTATAGTAAATAGGGTGGTGGTGGTGGCTGTGTCAGTAAGCTTGAACTTACTTTTTGTATAGTTTTAGAAATATTTATTTTTGTTTTTTATATCGATGCAACAAAAAAGTTTTGTTATTGATATGTGCAATCTTATAAATGTTTAACTTTTAAAAAAGTTTGTTTCCTGCCACAACTTTCTGATATTTGTCACTTGTGTAGTATGTGAGTGTGCATGTGTTTGTTTGCATGTTAAAGTGCTTCCATTCATGTCTTAACTCTAGAGATTTGTGGTTTTGGCACCTGAAGATGTGGGCCGTCAAAACAAAACTCCCTCACATGTCATCTGGCAGTGGAGTTCAAAACAAAGGCACTCACTAGAGAGGAGATTACACAGGAGAGGCCAAGCACTGATGCTACACTGATGCTTCTGCTGTGCAAGCCAACTGACAGCATCTTAATTTAACAACTCTTTGTTGGGGAGGACTTTCTGTGGCATTTAAAACGATGCTGAGAGGAGATGAAGGAATTGGGTAATCAGAGGTGTCACACTAAAGTTCATATCCTGATTATTAGAAACAGAATATTTAGAAAATATATCACCAGTGTTGGGAAAGTTGTCTGACACTTATTTTGCATCTCATTATTTTATTCTGTATTAGTATTTTCCTAAATAAACAAGCAAACAAAACAAAAGCAACAGGGACAAAGACAAAATGCCTCTCCAGTTCCACTCATGACAGTCCACAGCCAACTAAAAAAAACAAGTCCTGTTAAAATGCACAATCTTTTAGTCAATTAAAAAAATCTGCATGACCCACAACAAATTCCTATTCAGGCTGTTTCTCTGCCAGGTCCAAGCTTTCCTAAAAGTTTACAGCATCCATAAACCTTTTCAGATGCTTTTAAAATGCCTATAAAAAGTATTCATCCCCCTTGGATATCTCATTCTTGTATTGCTTTAATAAATTAAAACATGGTCAATATAATTTTCTTTTTTTGACAATTAGCAAAAAAAGTTTTTTCATATCAAAGTGAAACCAGAGTTGTATAAACTGTTGATTTAAAAAATAAATAAATAAATATATATAAAAAATATGGTAAAATAAATATTTGCATAAATAATCACCCCCTTTAGGTCAGTATTTGGTAGATGCACCTTTGGCTGCAATCATAGCACAAAGTCTGTGTGGATATGTCTCAATCAGGCTGGCACACCTGGACACTGCAATTTTATTCCATTCTTCCTTGCAAAACAGCTCAAGCTCTGTCAGGTTGCTCAGGGATCAGGCGTGAACAGCTCTTTTCAAATCCAGCCACAAATTCTCGGTTGGATTGTGATCTGGTCTTTGACTTGACCAATCCAGAACATTCACTTTGTTGTCTTTAAACTATTTCTGTATAGCTTTTGCTGTATGCTTTGAGTCGATGTCTTGCTGGAAAATAAATCTCCTAAGCCGTAGTTCCCTTGCAGACTGAGTCATATTATTGTTCAGGATTTGGCGATATTTTTCTGCTTTCATGTTCTCCTCTACCTTTACAAGCCTTCCCGGGCCTGTTGCTTAGAATCATCCCCAGAGCATGATACTGCCACCACCGTGCTTCACGGTGGAGATGGTGTGATTGTGCTGATGTGCAGTTTGGTGTTCACCAAACATAGTATCTAGTCTAATGGTCAAAAAGCTAAATTTTTGTCTCAGTCCAAAAAACCTTCTTCCAGTTAACCTTGGAGTCTCCCACGTGCCTTTGGGTGAATTCCAGGAATAATTTCATATAAGCTTTTTTCAATAGTGATTTTTCTTTGCCACTCTCCCGTGGCAGCAGTTGTTATATGTACAGTCCCTCTCATCTGAGGCACTGAAGCTTTTAACTCCTACAGAGTGGTCATAGGTGTCTTGGTGGCCTCCCTCACCAGTCTTCTTCTTACCCGGTCACTCAGTTTGTGAAGCTGACCAGCTCTAGGCAGATTTAAACAAGTGCCATACTCCTTAAATATATTAATGATGGATTTGACTGAACTCCGTGGGATGTCCTGTGAGTTGGAAATCTTTTTGTAGAATCTCTTGACTTATAGTTTTCAATGATCTCTCCTCAGAGTTGCTTGGAGTTTTTTTTTTTTTTTTGTTCTCATGTTTCAGTTATATCAGGAATACTGATGAACCAGAGACTGGACCTCCCACGAAACAGCTGTTTTTATACTAAAATCACTTGACACACCTCAACTGCACTCAGGTGATGTCCATTTCACTAATTGTAACATTGCTGGAATCAACTAGCTGGACCTCTGCTGAATTAGGTCAGTCCTTTTAATGGTGGTATATTTACGCAAACATTTATTTTACACTATATATTTTTAATTAATTGAGGTTAGTTTGTAAAATTCTGTTTTCGCTTTGACATGAAAGAAATTTTTTTTTCTTGTCAAAAAATGAAATTGTATTAACTGTGAGTGATCTGTTAAAGCAATAAAAGGGCAAAACATCCACGGGAGGGTTAATACTTTTTTATAGGCATTTCATTTTTATAGGCATCTGTTAATTTATATGTTTTGCTTTCTGGTAAAAATTTTACATCATTTCTCTTATCTAGTGCATAGTAGTTGGCCTTAGAATTTTTTTCCTTCTTTTTCTTAAACCGAGAGTCATTACTGTTTGTTCATTTATGTCTTGTTAATGATTTTATGGATAGAAACCAATTAAAAATCCTGTTTGGTCTGGTTAAAATTATTTTGAAATAATCTTGCTACATGTCACTTTGCCATTGTAGAAAGGCAAAAAACATTTAGGGAGAGAGCAAACATAGTGGAAAAAAGTATTCCTTTGGTCTATGCATTTAGTACATGGCTACCATATTTTTGTTACAATGATTTATCTTGGCAGGAGTTGCATGTGTTCACAATAGCCAATTATGGTGTGTTAATGTGAGGCATGCATTTGCTATCTTTGTTTAAGCATTATTGTGAACTCCCAGATGAACAGGATTATATACAGGAAACAGTTTGAGACGCTGTCTTAAATAGTTGTTTGTCGTTCATTAAAAAGTATGTGTGGGTAAAGCAAGTGGATTATATTCTCAGGGGTATTTCATAAAAATATCTTTTCAATTTAGAGTTAATGTATTCCTCAGTTCATAAAGACATACCATCAGAGTTTGGATGAAACATATCTGCAGTTTTTTCAAGCCGTTCACAGGTCCAGAGTTTAAGTGTAACATCTGATCTTCCTGGTTCTGCCACAATATATTTTTAAAAAGACTCTGGCTCTACCAAACATTTTCCTGCATCATATCAAATTTTTATGGATTACCAGTCTCTTTTGTGGCTTTCACAATGCGTCAGAGTGTGTGTGTGTGTGTGTGTGTGTGTATGTATGTATATATATATATATATGTGTGTGTGTGTGTGTGTGTGTGTGTATATGTATATATAATATACATGGGAGGAGGTAGTTTTAGAGCATAACAATCATGTCTGCCTGATGACGAGTATTTGTTGGTGAAAAATAAAGCATAATAGATGACATTGTGTGGCTTCTCTTTGGTACTACAGCTTCCTCCCACAGTCCAAAGATATACATGTTCGGTTAATTGGTGATTCTGAATTGGCCTTATCGGTGAATATCAGTGTGAATGGTTGTCTGTTTTCTGTGTTTTGTCTGGTTTATTTCTGCAGCTGTTGTCCTGGTGCACTGTGGCACATGGCAAAAGGAACCTCACAACTGCTGTTGTGAGTTTGGCAAAAGGAATACACTCCTTGAGTTTTGTAACCTGTCACATGTGGTAAGGCTGGGTTGAAGACATGAGTGTACGGTTATGTTGGTTTTACCACCATTTCAATGATATATCAGTACAGTCCAGGTTATACAGAGGGAGATGAAAAAATGGAAGCTGTTGAATGGAAATGTCTTTGCTTCCATTTTTGACTTATTGTACTCCTATGAATCCGCATATTCTAGTGCTGATGTGGACATTTTTCTGAGTGGTGACACCTGTCATTCAGGAGAGGACTGCAGTGAGTCTGCCTGCAGTGCCAGTATAAACAGTGATGGGGTTGTGGTGATACAACCATTGCAGTGGCCATAAACAAGGCTTTAGCCCTTCAATAGATTGTCAACCGCTCTATAATAAAAAAAAAATTAAAAGGAGGATGCACTGAACTCAACTGTGTAACCCAATAATATAACAATTAATTTGGCCATTTTAACCTTAACCCTGACAGCCAGAAAGAAGGTATAAAGGAGACAGAGAGAGCCTGACTTTTCTCCTCCATATAAATCCACATTTTTAAATTCTGATTTTCTAATACATATTATGTATCTGCCAGTGATGACAAAGGAAAGTTTTCAAACAGTTAAATTAGTTTAAAAAAACAAATTAACCGGGAAGGGAAACACTTGACAATAAGAATCTCTTTTTTAAGCGTCGCACATTGAGAAAACACTAACCTAGTATGTTTTTCTTGGCAGGAAAACCCACAGAAACATGAGGCTAACCCTGCTGAGTTGAACCCAGGACCCTTTTGCTGGGCAGCATCAGTGCTTACCACTCAGTTGCCTGGTTTCTCACACAGGTAGAGGCATCCATATAGTGAGTCAGTTTCTACCAACACAAACCCATAACTGGCTCTGGCTATAAGTTCAAGTTTTGGCCCAATCTGTAGCATTAAGTATGTGACTTGTTTGGACACAGTAAACTAAAAATTCAGATCTTGAGTTCCTTATTTCACTTTTATTGTGTTTTTCTAACTTTAGTAAATTGACTTCATATCCTGAAATATCATCTAGGATTTTTATTAAGCTTGACTCTCTGACACTACTGTCAGAGAGTCAAGGTCCACACCCACGACGTTACTAGCCTTGCAGATCAGTTTGTTGAATCTGCTATTGTCCGCCACTCTTAGTCTGCTGCCCCAATTCATGACAGCATAGAGGATGGCACTGGCAACCACAGACTCATAAAACATCCAGAGCATCCTCCAGGAGATATTGAGGGTCCTAAGGCATCTCAAAAAATAGAGATGGCTCTGTGTGTTCAGTGAAGCTGGATATTAGAATCAGAATACTTTATACCATTAGTTTACAGTGTTGGCTTTATTACTGTACTGTACTACTCTGAACTAGATGGATAGCACCTCTATCTATGAAATGAAAACCAAAGTCCTGTTTGACCCAGCAGGGTTTCATCAGTGGTTAGTTAAGGTGGAAATGGATTAGTATGCTTGTTAAATTACACTTTGTTTTTTTACAATGTTACACTGGATATGTCTTAGTAGATTTGCTTCAAACATGTTTTTGTTCTAATCAGCTTTCACAGGAAAGTCAGTCTGGAGGAAAAAAAATACCTCCTGCGTCTTCCTGAACTTGTTAGTACTTGCTTTATTAAGTGTAAGTTAAATAGCCTGGGTTAGGGTCTACTTGACCTGGCTTACACAAGTGCTTCAACAGGGTACTCGGTAATTGTAGAGAATGGCAAAGGAAGACAAGGGTGCTTTGCGTAGGTCTTTGGTCTGTCTTGTCCAATTACATGTTCCACTGTCAGAGCAGCAGTTCTCTTAATCAGGTAATGCTGAGGTTTAAAGTCATCCTTAAACGTGCTGTACAGATCATTACCATGCCTGCACTTTAGTTCAGTGAAGCAGAAAACAGCAGTTGGAACCTTTTGTTCTATCTTCACTACAAGCTGATTTACTTTTGTTTAATAGTGTTTTGCAGATTCATCGCTGTGTGTGTGTTTGCTGTGAGTGTTGGCCTGTCACATTGTCTCAGTCTTTGGCTGCTAAAGTGACATAGTTGTGTCAGCTGATCTCCTTCCCCTCCCCTCTGTGCTAACATCCTTATCCTGATTCTGCTTCCACTGTACCGCCTCAGGCCCCATGGGAACTAATTCCTTACAAACTGTGACAAGCAATAAAAGATGGTGAAGACACACACATGAATACACATACATATATCCAAGCACAGATATGCAGTTGATGTACAGTTGAATCACAAGATAAGTTCTGCATCATCTTAAAATTTTATACAATTAGTTGTGCACACAGATTGTTCTTTCTGCCAACACTCTTTCTCAACTCTGTTTCCATGGCCGTTTTAGCTACACGCACTCGCATACACGTGCTTTCTCTTGTCACTGTGACTCACCTTTTACATCACATCTTATCAGTCTCATTATGGTACTTACACATTGGTGCTTACTGCTGCTGAGGTCACAGCTGAAAGTGCTAGCTGTTGCTATTTGAGCAACAGATGTAACAGAACCTAATACAGGGTTGCATCTGCATCAGCCTTATAAATAATTAATGATATCTCTATATATGCTGAACTAACCAAGAGATCACTGAATAAAAAAAATACTAGATTTAAAAAAAAACAGTAAGAAAAATGGTTTAAATAGCAGTCTCTTTTTTTCCTATTTTTTTTTTTTTTTTTTTTTTTTAATTGTTTTTTTTTTTA